>CANJKZ010000074.1:0-83437 GCA_947471745.1 Closterium sp. Naga37s-1 | reverse complement strand
CCTCCTCACTTGCCTCTGCGATAGCCTCTAGCTTTGCTCATAATTGTGAACTTTAAACTATTGCTTCTTGTACTTGTGCTCAAAATGTGTCGTGACATTGTGATCCACCCTGAGCTTGTTCTGCTTGCTTGCTCTGCTGATTACACCCCATTTGGCTATGGGGGTGGTGTGTCAGAATGTCATTGTTCTCTAGCCTGCAGTGGGGTACTCTTATAGCGAGTACAACCCCTTAGGGTTTCCTATATGTATCCTGCTGCTTTCTAGTGAACCCCCTCTTCTTCTTTTGCCTAAACTTCTCTTGCCTAGCTAGGACTTACCCTAGCTATGGCTCCTAACTCTACCTACTCTCTCACAGAGATTCCCCCAGTCCACCACTTCCTCTCGGCTCCAGGCCCCCTAGATTCGTTTTTGAGGTAGTCTGAGGCCTCAGAGTACACCCCTCCTGGAACTCTGTCTGTCAGAGGTGCCTCAATATTTTAGTCTGAAAATTCAGACAAGCACAATTTTTTTTGTTGAACTGTCAGAGTTACTTCAAATTTTAAGATGTTCAGTTTGCAGTTTATATAAAAGCAGGTATAATAAGCATTGAGGCTGATTACAGCCTACCATACCAACGCATCAGGCAACGTGTGCTACCGTGTCATCCGCGCCATCGCCTCTGCTCATGTCGGCGGCGTTCCAGTGTTTTTGTCACGTGCAGCGCATGGTTGTTTCTGCTCTGCTGATCTCATTTCGTTTTGTGTGTGTGTGTGTGATTACCGTTCTGTACCCATTTTCTCGCATGTGTGCCGATTTTGTCAGTTTTGGATTTGCTTTTCAAGCGATTCGATCGTTCACCCGATCTGTATCAGGTGGGCCAAGTGCCACGCAGCTGAGCTGGCAGCAGGCAGAAATTGTTGCTTGGCGTGGCATGAGGATCAGACAGTGCCACACGAAACTTTCAGTACGAATCAGGAACTTCGCAATTCACACCAGTGCGTGCTGCAGATGTTTTTACAGCGAATCAGCATCAAAGTCGCCTATTCTTTACAATACATTAGCGATAACTTACATGTGACGAGATTTTGTCTTCAGAAATCTCGTAATCACGCAACCATTTCCTCAGCGTAACTGGAAGATATTCTCGACGAACGAGTGTATTTGGATGTCCCAGCTGTCGAAGTGAGCGTTGCTCACGTCCTGGCACTCCACTGCCATCTCGGAAGTGGGCATATCGGAAGGAAACTTCCAGGAAACTTTGCTCCGATAAGCGCGCAGAGTGTACCCCCGATACAAGTCTGAGGCTCAGCCTACCCTAGTAAAATTAGGCTGAAATTTCAGACAACTCATAAGAAAAACTCTGGAAAATCAGACAAGGTACATAAATAAATTCTTTGAGTTCAGACTAGGTACAAAAAAAAAGTCTGAACGGACTCTGATTCAGACTCCAAAGTCTGATATCTAGGGCACTGCTCGGCTCTCCACCAGCTCACCCGTTTTTCCCCCCCCTCTAGCCCATGTGCCTTTCTCGTTCCCCCCGCCCCAGCCCACCTGCTACTATGGCCCCTCCCTCTAGCCCCTGCTTCGCCCGCCACTCCAACCAACTGTGATTCTTGTTACACTGATTTTGTACTACTGCTCAAAAGGAAATTTTACTATTAGTTCCAGCGTTTTCTATTTGTACCAACCCTGAATTTTCAGGATTTTTTCCCAGGTAACGCTGATAGTGTTTTTTCTGTACCGAGGTTGATGGATCAGCCTGGCCCAAAACGAATCTAGGGCCCTACATACATGCAATACTGGAACCATCAAATCAATAGTGTAACGTCCACCAGAACAAGCCAGAAATCCTTGTGCAAGAATGAAATCTTCACTTCACTTGCAGCAGCTTCCCATGCTTAGCAATCCTCCTAATGTCATCGAGTTACAATCTCTGCTTGATAAGCTGCTCCTCGTGAAACACTTCACTTCAGAAAATTCACTTCACTTCCAGCAGCTTCCCATGCTTAGCAATCCTCCTAATGTCATCCAGCGACAATCTCTGCTGAATAAGCTCCTCGTGAAACTCTTTCAACGCGTTGCAAAGCGCCACCGCATCTCCCGGCGGCAAGTGCGCCGCCACTCGCTCCTGCAGCACCTCCCAAAACGACCTAGAAGGAGTAGGAGCCGTTCCCCCAAGCCCTAGATTCGCTTCACCTGTCTCGGGTTGCTGCCCGGAAACTCCCTCTGCAAGTAAACTGACTTGCTTGGGATTACCGCGCTGGGATTCAGATGCGTGGGAGGAAGCAGAAGCAGCGGTGGCCGGGAGATCGTTTTCGTTGTAGTCACGCGAGCGAACTACTGGGTAAAGCGCCAGGGCTTTAAGAAAATCCGACTCATCCATGTGGGAAAAAATATGCGGGACGGAGGATACGCTTGGGTACTGCAGCGCGCAAATGGCGGAGAGATGCGGAGAAGCGAGAGAGAGCCTGGACTATAGATTTAAAAAAGAGATGTTATGGAAAGAATCAGCACCAAACAGGACACCAGTATTTCCAGCTCTTCTTGACAAGATTACAATGTCGGACCTAGTGCGCGCAATGAGGCTGTGAGAGCGGACCAAGCCTGGTTCACTATCGGTAATCTCCAAACAGCACCAGTAGTTTTTTTTTGCATACGTGATAAGGTCGAACGTACGCGACCTCGATAAAGGTTTGCGATAAACGGGAGGGAGAATTCATGGAGGGTAAGTAACTGTTGCAAACGGTTCCCGTCATTTCTCATGATACCACTAATTCAAAAACTGCTGAATAGTTCACTACACCACATGTATTCACATACACAGCTGATATGACTGATAAGGGAAGATTGTTTGGGAGAGAAAGACTCACAAATACGAGTTTTGAAAGCGACACAAACTACTAAACTGCTTCACTATGCAAAGACTGCAGATTTGTCTCGCATGTAGCAACTACACAGGAAATACAGCACCACACATGACGCCATTTCATACCTGCCAGTACACGTCACCATCTAACCACATCATCATATAGCCATGGCATTGGTTCATGTGAACTGTGCTCCCTCAAGCTCTTAACAAGAGAGGCCTTGCGCTAGTGCAACTTGCGCAAGCCTTTGACACGGTAAAACCACTGCTTCCAGATGCCTCCATTACTGCTACTGCTGCTGGCCCTCGCTGAAAAGAAGACTCGTTCTCTTCTAGCAAACCCTCTCCACCAGCGCCGAGGAAAGCACTGCAGATGTTAGCGCAGCAGCTAGTAACGAGAGCATGAAAGTGGGGCGCCGAGCCGCAGAGGCGGACGACTTGACCGGTGGCGGCGTGGAGAGATGGCTCCACAATAATGGTGACGTTGTATTCCCCTCCATCGGCTGTGATCGTTCCCACGGAACCTGTATGATGAGATGCGCAGAGGGAGGAAAAGACAAGTGGAGGTCTTGTGGTTTGAAACGTCCCAACTGTGTAATCCAGCTGTCGGCAGCAACTTGCTTAGTGGGAGGGAGGGAGAAAGGTAGGACGGAAGGAGGGGAGAGAATGAGGAAGGAAGTAAGGGAGGGAAGGAAGGAGGAAGGGAGCAAAACTATTGAATGCTGAACATTGTCTGCACAAGTGCACGGAGGACTCACAGTCATATGGAGCCCATCCGAGCTTCATGTTGTCCGTGTGTACACCACAAGGTGACTTCTCAATAGACTCAATAGACTCAAAAGTTAAAAACGTTGCACAAGTGCAATGGAACTCACAGTCATATGGAGCCCGTCCGAGCTCATGTATCCGTGTCATACACAACGAGATGGTTGCCTTTGACTCGAGTCAAAGGCCACCTGACCGTAGAGGCACCTCACAGCACTGTTGCAGCAGTGCAGTGAAAGGAACTCACAGTCGTAGGGAGCCCATCCGAGCTTCATGTTATCCGTTGTCATACACAACGAGATGGTTTGCGCAGGGACTATGTCTGGGAGAAGGGGAGAGGAGAGAGAAGGGACAGGATAGGCAAGGGTGAGCGGGAGGAGGAGGCGAGGGCAAGATTGTACACGAAATTCTACCTTTGATAACAGTGACTGTAACGAAAACAATGATTGTATCTCAAATGGCAGTGACTGGATGGAAACGCAATCAAGGGGTGTGCCTCCTACGACAGTGAATGTAATGAATACGCCACACACCTCAAATGAACCAGTGAACACAGTAAATGCAAGGTGTACCTACCTCCAAATGACAGTGACAGTATGCAAGGTGTACCTCCAAAGACAGTGACTGTAAGGAATGCAAGGTGTACATACCTCCAATGACAGTAATCTTGGAAAAGTCTCCTCCAAGCATGGGTTGCCATCCTATGCACGCAGCCATGACCACCCCCCTGCCAGCCACATGCACACACACACATGCAATCACAAACACACACACATGCAATCACACAGACACACACATGCAATCACAGTGACCACACATGGGCTTATTGAGGTGCCTCAATAGTAGTCTCCTCTCTTCCTCTGAGCATGGCCCAGAGGGGAGGGGTGGAACGCTGCAATCACTGAGGGCCGGAGGCGAGGTGTGCAGGAGGGAAAAGGCTGGAAGGCCGGACTCGAAAAAATTGCAGGAAAAAGGGAGAGGGAGGTGGCGTGGGGAGGAAGAGTGGAAAAGGGGAAGAGTGGGAGAGGAAGCGTCAAGGGGGAGAAAGAGTGGGAGGGGGGAGAGGGGGGCGGAAGGGGAGGAATGCATAGTGGGCTCACATTAAAACGCAGGAAGTCATAGCCGCGAGGGACGATGGTCATGTACTCTCAGATGTGGGATGGGCTTGATTCAATAGGAAAGATTGGAAGGGATCGCATGCTGGGCTCACATTGGAGGGCAATGTGCAGATTGACAATGCTATATGTGAACACATAGCCGGGGGGTTCGACGGTCATGTCTTTCTGGTCGACTCAAAATTAAATAACCCAGGCAGGGGTAGAAAGGGGATGGCATGCTGGGCTCACGTTTGAATGCAGGAAGACGTAGCGGGGGGTTCAACGGTCATGTCCACTCGGATGTGGGATCACTTTTGAGAATTCTCAAAAGGGATGAGGCTCGACTCAATAGGAAAGATCGGAAGGATGGCATGCTGGGCTCACGTTTGAATGCAGGAAGACGTAGCCGGGGGGTTCAACGGGTCATGTCCACTCGGATGTGGGATCACTTTTGAGAATTCTCAAAAGGGATGAGGCTCGACTCAATAGGAAAGATCGGAAGGGATGGCATGCTGGGCTCACGTTTGAATGCAGGAAGACGTAGCCGGGGGGTTCAACGGTCAGCCCTCTCAGATGGGGGACGGGGCTTGATTGATAGGAGGAGGAGCGGAAGGAAAGGCATAGTGGACTCACATTTGAGTGCAGGAAGACATAGCCGGGGGGTTCAACGGTCATGTCTGCCCCCTCGAAATGCAGAGTCACCGTCGGAAAGTACTTGGAAAGTTCCTCATACTTGCTGTGATAAGGAGGCAAGAACGCAGGACAGGAGACGGGAAGCGGGGAGCGGGGAGGGGGGGAGGGGGATGAGGGGGAGGGGGGTGGTGGGGCAGAACAGTTGATGACTAATTCTGAGGTGCCTGAGAAATGGTGGGGGAACTTTTATCTATACTTAATTGCCCTTGCTTAATGGGAGGCATTAGCCATCCATACCATACCACAGCTGCCCCTGGTGCGGGTGGGAAATATTGCTGTGATAAACAGGCCGTGCTACAACTAGTTGCGGTGCATTTGGCTGTAGCACGGCTGGCTGTATCACGGCTGGCTGTAGCACTTCTGGCAGTAGTGCAACACAGCCTTGCTCTTGCACAACTGCCTGTAGCGCACTCACTTGGAGCCAAAGTCGTAGCAGAGGAAGTCTGACGTGGCGCCCACTTGGGGCAAGGTGATGAGAGAAGTAACCTGGTAACAGGGGGCAATGTGGGGAGGAGAGGGGTGGGAGTGGGGAGGAGGTGAGGAACGACAGAAGTGGAGGCTCTTTTGGAAGAGTAATGAAAGCAGTAACCTAACTATCAAGAGCAGCACCGATGAGGAGGGCTTTGTCAACAGCAGCACCAGTGAGGAGTGCACAGCCTATGAGAGGCATGAGGAGGAGGATAGCATTTTTGTCAACAGCAGCATCGGCAACGCGAACAACCCACGTGGTGAGTGCACCGCCTCCCTCAGGCCCCCTTGTCATCCACCAGAGGGGCCTGAGGGAGGCGGTGCACTCACCACGTGGGTTGTTCGCGTTGCCGATGCTGCTGCTTCCCACTCACCGCGTCCAGCCACGTGTTGTAGATTGGGCGTGGGGAACATGGCGAGGGTGGTGCCACTGTGACTGTCCATGATCACCCCCTCCCTCCCCCCTGCAGGCTCCCCGACCCGCAGTAAAACCAGTGCATGAAGCCATGCACACACTGCTGCCCCCTGACTGCCACAAGCAACACTCACCGCGTCCAGCCACGTGTTGTAAATCGGAGTGGGGAACATGGCGAGGGTGGTGCCGCTGTCCATGATCACCCCTCCCGCCTGCAGGCTGCCCGAGCCGCCAAACACGTCCGGCTGCGAGGAGAAGGACGACTGGTCGATGCCTGGCAGGCGCTGCCCCCCCACTGAGATGCCGTTCAACTGGACATAATAATGTGATCTGGGGTTGGGGGACGAAGGGCAAGAGGAGGGGTTGGGAACAAGAGGAGGGTGGGGGGGAGGGTGTGAGCAGCCAACACGTCCTGCTGCGAGGAGAAGGACGTCTGGTCAATGCCTGGCAGGCGCTGCCCTCCCACTGATACGCCGTTCAACTGGACATAGTAGTGCGACCTATTGGGGGGGTTGAAAGGGGGTGAGGGAGCATTGAAGTGAAGCATTGGGGATGAAGTACCCTGCATTTGTGTGAGCATAGATCTGCTATTGAGTCGACTCAAAACACGACTCAGTACCCTGCATTTGTGTGAGCATAGATCTGCTATTGAGTCGACTCAAAACACGGACTCAGTACCCTGCATTTGTGTGAGCATAGATCTGCTATTGAGTCGAATCAAAACACGACTCAGTACCCTGCATTTTTGTGAGCATAGATCTGCTATTGAGTCGACTCAAAACACGACTCAGTACCCTGCATTTGTGTGAGCATAGATCTGCTATTGAGTCGACTCAAAACACGACTCAGTACCCTGCATTTGAGTGAGCATAGATCTGCTATTGAGTCGACTCAAAACACGACTCAGTACCCTGCATTTGTGTGAGCATAGATCTGCTATTGAGTCGACTCAAAACACGACTCAGTACCCTGCATTTGTGTGAGCATAGATCTGCTTCGGGTCGACTCAAAACACGACTCAGTACCCTGCATTTGTGTGAGCATAGATCTGCTATTGAGTCGAATCAAAACACGACTCAGTACCCTGCATTTGTGTGAGCATAGATCTGCTATTGAGTCGACTCAAAACACGACTCAGTACCCTGCATTTGTGTGAGCATAGATCTGCTTTCGGGTCGACTCAAAACACGACTCAGTACCCTGCATTTGTGTGAGCATAGATCTGCTATTGAGTCGAATCAAAACACGACTCAGTACCCTGCATTTGTGTGAGCATAGATCTGCTATTGAGTCGAATCAAAACACGACTCAGTACCCTGCATTTGTGTGAGCATAGATCTGCTATTGAGTCGACTCAAAACACGACTCAGTACCCTGCATTTGTGTGAGCATAGATCTGCTTTCGGGTCGACTCAAACACGACTCAGTACCCTGCATTTGTGTGAGCATAGATCTGCTTTCGAGTCGACTCAAAACACGACTCAGTACCCTGCATTTGTGTGAGCATAGATCTGCTTTCGAGTCGACTCAAAACACGACTCAGTACCCTGCATTTGTGTGAGCATAGATCTGCTATTGAGTCGACTCAAAACACGACTCAGTACCCTGCATTTGTAGTGAGCATAGATCTGCTATTGAGTCGAATCCAAACACGACTCAGTACCCTGCATTTGTTTGAGCATAGATCTGCTTTCGGGTCGACTCAAAACACGACTCAGTACCATCCATTTGTGTGAGCATAGATCTGCTTTCGAGTCGACTCAAAACACGACTCAGTACCCTGCATTTGTGTGAGCATAGATCTGCTTTCGAGTCGACTCAAAACACGACTCAGTACCCTGCATTTGTGTGAGCATAGATCTGCTATTGAGTCGACTCAAAACACGACTCAGTACCCTGCATTTGTGTGAGCATAGATCTGCTATTGAGTCGAATCAAAACACGACTCAGTACCCTGCATTTGTGTGAGCATAGATCTGCTATTGAGTCGACTCAAAACACGACTCAGTACCCTGCATTTGTGTGAGCATAGATCTGCTATTGAGTCGACTCAAAACACGACTCAGTACCCTGCATTTGTGTGAGCATAGATCTGCTATTGAGTCGAATCAAAACACGACTCAGTACCCTGCATTTGTTTGAGCATAGATCTGCTTTCGGGTCGACTCAAAACACGACTCAGTACCATCCATTTGTGTGAGCATAGATCTGCTTTCGAGTCGACTCAAAACACGACTCAGTACCCTGCATTTGTGTGAGCATAGATCTGCTTTCGAGTCGACTCAAAACATGACTCAGTACCCTGCATTTGTGTGAGCATAGATCTGCTATTGAGTCGACTCAAAACACGACTCAGTACCCTGCATTTGTGTGAGCATAGATCTGCTATTGAGTCGACTCAAAACACGACTCAGTACCCTGCATTTGTGTGAGCATAGATCTGCTATTGAGTCGACTCAAACACGACTCAGTACCATCCATTTGTGTGAGCATAGATCTGCTATTGAGTCGACTCAAACACGACTCAGTACCATCCATTTGTGTGAGCATAGATCTGCTATTGAGTCGACTCAAAACACGACTCAGTACCATCCATTTGTGTGAGCATAGATCTGCTATTGAGTCGACTCAAAACACGACTCAGTACCATCCATTTGTGTGAGCATAGATCTGCTATTGAGTCGACTCAAAACACGACTCAGTACCATCCATTTGTGTGAGCATAGATCTGCTATTGAGTCGACTCAAAACACGACTCAGTACCATCCATTTGTGTGAGCATAGATCTGCTATTGAGTCGACTCAAAACACGACTCAGTACCATCCATTTGTGTGAGCATAGATCTGCTATTGAGTCGACTCAAAACACGACTCAGTACCATCCATTTGCTGTGAGCATAGATCTGCTATTGAGTCGACTCAAAACACGACTCAGTACCATCCATTTGTGTGAGCATAGATCTGCTATTGAGTCGACTCAAAACACGACTCAGTACCATCCATTTGTGTGAGCATAGATCTGCTATTGAGTCGACTCAAAACACGACTCAGTACCATCCATTTGTGTGAGCATAGATCTGCTATTGAGTCGACTCAAAACACGACTCAGTACCATCCATTTGTGTGAGCATAGATCTGCTATTGAGTCGACTCAAAACACGACTCAGTACCATCCATTTGTGTGAGCATAGATCTGCTATTGAGTCGACTCAAAACACGACTCAGTACCATCCATTTGTGTGAGCATAGATCTGCTTTCGAGTCGACTCAAAAGCAGATGAGATACCCTGCATCTGTGTGAGCATAGACCAAGCACCCCACATAAACCCCTCACCTGGCGGATTCCCTCACCTGTCGTCCAATAGACTCGTGTATAGCAGCCCATCTTCCAGCACCGTCCCAAAGATCAAACTCCTTCCCCCCAACTCCTCGCCTCCCAGGCAGTGCCCCACCTGTCATCACTAGCCCTAACACCAACCAACCATCATTCCTCTCACCTGTCGTCCAGCAGACTCGTGTACAGCAGCCCATCCTCCAGCACCGTTCCAAAAATCAGACTACCTCCCCCGAGCTCCTCTCCCCCTAGGCAGTGCGCAAAGACGCCGTTGGTCTTGCGTGCCGCCTGCATTTGAGTGAGCATAGAGACCATCCACATAAACCCCTCACCTGCCGAATTGCACTCACCTTACCTGGCACCATCATTCCCCTCACCTATCGTCCAGTAGACTCGTGTACAGCAGCCCATCCTCCAGAACTGTGCCGAAAATGAGACTCCCACCACCGAGCTCCTCGCCCCCTAGACAGTGCGCAAACACGCCGTTGGTCTTGCGTGCCACCTGCATCTGAGTGAGCATGGAGAGCGCCCCCATGTTGAGCCCCATCACCCCGTCTACTAGGTGGTTGCCCGATACCAGGTTGCCCGACTGCTTGAACCCGCAGCTGGAGGGGAACGGTGTGTGCGAGGGGAGGGGGAAAGACTTTTGAGGCGCCTCAAAAGTGCGAGGGGAGGGGGAAAGACTTTTGAGGCGCCTCAAAAGTGCGAGGGGAGGGGGAAAGACTTTTGAGGCGCCTCAAAAGTCCTCAAAAGTTTTGAGGCGCCTCAAAAGTGCGAGGGGAGGGGGAAAGAGAGTGAGCATGGAGAGCGCCCCCATGTTGAGCCCCATCACCCCGTCTACTAGGTGGTTGCCCGATACCAGGTTGCCCGACTGCTTGAACCCACAGCTGGAGGGGAACGGTGTGTGCGAGGGGAGGGGGAAAGACTTTTGAGGCGCCTCAAAAGTGCGAGGGGAGGGGGAAAGACTTTTGAGGCGCCTCAAAAGTGCGAGGGGAGGGGGAAAGACTTTTGAGGCGCCTCAAAAGTCCTCAAAAGTTTTGAGGCGCCTCAAAAGTGCGAGGGGAGGGGGAAAGAGAGTGAGCATGGAGAGCGCCCCCATGTTGAGCCCCATCACCCCGTCTACTAGGTGGTTGCCCGATACCAGGTTGCCCGACTGCTTGAACCCACAGCTGGAGGGGAACGGTGTGTGCGAGGGGAGGGGGAAAGACTTTTGAGGCGCCTCAAAAGTGCGAGGGGAGGGGGAAAGACTTTTGAGGCGCCTCAAAAGTGCGAGGGGAGGGGGAAAGACTTTTGAGGCGCCTCAAAAGTCCTCAAAAGTTTTGAGGCGCCTCAAAAGTGCGAGGGGAGGGGGAAAGAGAGTGAGCATGGAGAGCGCCCCCATGTTGAGCCCCATCACCCCGTCTACTAGGTGGTTGCCCGATACCAGGTTGCCCGACTGCTTGAACCCACAGCTGGAGGGGAACGGTGTGTGCGAGGGGAGGGGGAAAGACTTTTGAGGCGCCTCAAAAGTGCGAGGGGAGGGGGAAAGACTTTTGAGGCGCCTCAAAAGTGCGAGGGGAGGGGGAAAGACTTTTGAGGCGCCTCAAAAGTCCTCAAAAGTTTTGAGGCGCCTCAAAAGTGCGAGGGGAGGGGGAAAGAGAGTGAGCATGGAGAGCGCCCCCATGTTGAGCCCCATCACCCCGTCTACTAGGTGGTTGCCCGATACCAGGTTGCCCGACTGCTTGAACCCACAGCTGGAGGGGAACGGTGTGTGCGAGGGGAGGGGGAAAGACTTTTGAGGCGCCTCAAAAGTGCGAGGGGAGGGGGAAAGACTTTTGAGGCGCCTCAAAAGTGCGAGGGGAGGGGGAAAGACTTTTGAGGCGCCTCAAAAGTCCTCAAAAGTTTTGAGGCGCCTCAAAAGTGCGAGGGGAGGGGGAAAGAGAGTGAGCATGGAGAGCGCCCCCATGTTGAGCCCCATCACCCCGTCTACTAGGTGGTTGCCCGATACCAGGTTGCCCGACTGCTTGAACCCACAGCTGGAGGGGAACGGTGTGTGCGAGGGGAGGGGGAAAGACTTTTGAGGCGCCTCAAAAGTGCGAGGGGAGGGGGAAAGACTTTTGAGGCGCCTCAAAAGTGCGAGGGGAGGGGGAAAGACTTTTGAGGCGCCTCAAAAGTCCTCAAAAGTTTTGAGGCGCCTCAAAAGTGCGAGGGGAGGGGGAAAGAGAGTGAGCATGGAGAGCGCCCCCATGTTGAGCCCCATCACCCCGTCTACTAGGTGGTTGCCCGATACCAGGTTGCCCGACTGCTTGAACCCACAGCTGGAGGGGAACGGTGTGTGCGAGGGGAGGGGGAAAGACTTTTGAGGCGCCTCAAAAGTGCGAGGGGAGGGGGAAAGACTTTTGAGGCGCCTCAAAAGTGCGAGGGGAGGGGGAAAGACTTTTGAGGCGCCTCAAAAGTCCTCAAAAGTTTTGAGGCGCCTCAAAAGTGCGAGGGGAGGGGGAAAGAGAGTGAGCATGGAGAGCGCCCCCATGTTGAGCCCCATCACCCCGTCTACTAGGTGGTTGCCCGATACCAGGTTGCCCGACTGCTTGAACCCACAGCTGGAGGGGAACGGTGTGTGCGAGGGGAGGGGGAAAGACTTTTGAGGCGCCTCAAAAGTGCGAGGGGAGGGGGAAAGACTTTTGAGGCGCCTCAAAAGTGCGAGGGGAGGGGGAAAGACTTTTGAGGCGCCTCAAAAGTCCTCAAAAGTTTTGAGGCGCCTCAAAAGTGCGAGGGGAGGGGGAAAGAGAGTGAGCATGGAGAGCGCCCCCATGTTGAGCCCCATCACCCCGTCTACTAGGTGGTTGCCCGATACCAGGTTGCCCGACTGCTTGAACCCACAGCTGGAGGGGAACGGTGTGTGCGAGGGGAGGGGGAAAGACTTTTGAGGCGCCTCAAAAGTGCGAGGGGAGGGGGAAAGACTTTTGAGGCGCCTCAAAAGTGCGAGGGGAGGGGGAAAGAGAGTGAGCATGGAGAGCGCCCCCATGTTGAGCCCCATCACCCCGTCTACTAGGTGGTTGCCCGATACCAGGTTGCCCGACTGCTTGAACCCACAGCTGGAGGGGAACGGTGTGTGCGAGGGGAGGGGGAAAGACTTTTGAGGCGCCTCAAAAGTGCGAGGGGAGGGGGAAAGACTTTTGAGGCGCCTCAAAAGTGCGAGGGGAGGGGGAAAGACTTTTGAGGCGCCTCAAAAGTCCTCAAAAGTTTTGAGGCGCCTCAAAAGTGCGAGGGGAGGGGGAAAGAGAGTGAGCATGGAGAGCGCCCCCATGTTGAGCCCCATCACCCCGTCTACTAGGTGGTTGCCCGATACCAGGTTGCCCGACTGCTTGAACCCACAGCTGGAGGGGAACGGTGTGTGCGAGGGGAGGGGGAAAGACTTTTGAGGCGCCTCAAAAGTGCGAGGGGAGGGGGAAAGACTTTTGAGGCGCCTCAAAAGTGCGAGGGGAGGGGGAAAGACTTTTGAGGCGCCTCAAAAGTCCTCAAAAGTTTTGAGGCGCCTCAAAAGTGCGAGGGGAGGGGGAAAGAGAGTGAGCATGGAGAGCGCCCCCATGTTGAGCCCCATCACCCCGTCTACTAGGTGGTTGCCCGATACCAGGTTGCCCGACTGCTTGAACCCACAGCTGGAGGGGAACGGTGTGTGCGAGGGGAGGGGGAAAGACTTTTGAGGCGCCTCAAAAGTGCGAGGGGAGGGGGAAAGACTTTTGAGGCGCCTCAAAAGTGCGAGGGGAGGGGGAAAGACTTTTGAGGCGCCTCAAAAGTCCTCAAAAGTTTTGAGGCGCCTCAAAAGTGCGAGGGGAGGGGGAAAGAGAGTGAGCATGGAGAGCGCCCCCATGTTGAGCCCCATCACCCCGTCTACTAGGTGGTTGCCCGATACCAGGTTGCCCGACTGCTTGAACCCACAGCTGGAGGGGAACGGTGTGTGCGAGGGGAGGGGGAAAGACTTTTGAGGCGCCTCAAAAGTGCGAGGGGAGGGGGAAAGACTTTTGAGGCGCCTCAAAAGTGCGAGGGGAGGGGGAAAGACTTTTGAGGCGCCTCAAAAGTCCTCAAAAGTTTTGAGGCGCCTCAAAAGTGCGAGGGGAGGGGAAAGAGAGTGAGCATGGAGAGCGCCCCCATGTTGAGCCCCATCACCCCGTCTACTAGGTGGTTGCCCGATACCAGGTTGCCCGACTGCTTGAACCCACAGCTGGAGGGGAACGGTGTGTGCGAGGGGAGGGGGAAAGACTTTTGAGGCGCCTCAAAAGTGCGAGGGGAGGGGGAAAGACTTTTGAGGCGCCTCAAAAGTGCGAGGGGAGGGGGAAAGACTTTTGAGGCGCCTCAAAAGTCCTCAAAAGTTTTGAGGCGCCTCAAAAGTGCGAGGGGAGGGGGAAAGAGAGTGAGCATGGAGAGCGCCCCCATGTTGAGCCCCATCACCCCGTCTACTAGGTGGTTGCCCGATACCAGGTTGCCCGACTGCTTGAACCCACAGCTGGAGGGGAACGGTGTGTGCGAGGGGAGGGGGAAAGACTTTTGAGGCGCCTCAAAAGTGCGAGGGGAGGGGGAAAGACTTTTGAGGCGCCTCAAAAGTGCGAGGGGAGGGGGAAAGACTTTTGAGGCGCCTCAAAAGTCCTCAAAAGTTTTGAGGCGCCTCAAAAGTGCGAGGGGAGGGGGAAAGAGAGTGAGCATGGAGAGCGCCCCCATGTTGAGCCCCATCACCCCGTCTACTAGGTGGTTGCCCGATACCAGGTTGCCCGACTGCTTGAACCCACAGCTGGAGGGGAACGGTGTGTGCGAGGGGAGGGGGAAAGACTTTTGAGGCGCCTCAAAAGTGCGAGGGGAGGGGGAAAGACTTTTGAGGCGCCTCAAAAGTGCGAGGGGAGGGGGAAAGAGAGTGAGCATGGAGAGCGCCCCCATGTTGAGCCCCATCACCCCGTCTACTAGGTGGTTGCCCGATACCAGGTTGCCCGACTGCTTGAACCCACAGCTGGAGGGGAACGGTGTGTGCGAGGGGAGGGGGAAAGACTTTTGAGGCGCCTCAAAAGTGCGAGGGGAGGGGGAAAGACTTTTGAGGCGCCTCAAAAGTGCGAGGGGAGGGGGAAAGACTTTTGAGGCGCCTCAAAAGTCCTCAAAAGTTTTGAGGCGCCTCAAAAGTGCGAGGGGAGGGGGAAAGAGAGTGAGCATGGAGAGCGCCCCCATGTTGAGCCCCATCACCCCGTCTACTAGGTGGTTGCCCGATACCAGGTTGCCCGACTGCTTGAACCCACAGCTGGAGGGGAACGGTGTGTGCGAGGGGAGGGGGAAAGACTTTTGAGGCGCCTCAAAAGTGCGAGGGGAGGGGGAAAGACTTTTGAGGCGCCTCAAAAGTGCGAGGGGAGGGGGAAAGACTTTTGAGGCGCCTCAAAAGTCCTCAAAAGTTTTGAGGCGCCTCAAAAGTGCGAGGGGAGGGGGGAAAGAGAGTGAGCATGGAGAGCGCCCCCATGTTGAGCCCCATCACCCCGTCTACTAGGTGGTTGCCCGATACCAGGTTGCCCGACTGCTTGAACCCACAGCTGGAGGGGAACGGTGTGTGCGAGGGGAGGGGGAAAGACTTTTGAGGCGCCTCAAAAGTGCGAGGGGAGGGGGAAAGACTTTTGAGGCGCCTCAAAAGTGCGAGGGGAGGGGGAAAGACTTTTGAGGCGCCTCAAAAGTCCTCAAAAGTTTTGAGGCGCCTCAAAAGTGCGAGGGGAGGGGGAAAGAGAGTGAGCATGGAGAGCGCCCCCATGTTGAGCCCCATCACCCCGTCTACTAGGTGGTTGCCCGATACCAGGTTGCCCGACTGCTTGAACCCACAGCTGGAGGGGAACGGTGTGTGCGAGGGGAGGGGGAAAGACTTTTGAGGCGCCTCAAAAGTGCGAGGGGAGGGGGAAAGACTTTTGAGGCGCCTCAAAAGTGCGAGGGGAGGGGGAAAGACTTTTGAGGCGCCTCAAAAGTCCTCAAAAGTTTTGAGGCGCCTCAAAAGTGCGAGGGGAGGGGGAAAGAGAGTGAGCATGGAGAGCGCCCCCATGTTGAGCCCCATCACCCCGTCTACTAGGTGGTTGCCCGATACCAGGTTGCCCGACTGCTTGAACCCACAGCTGGAGGGGAACGGTGTGTGCGAGGGGAGGGGGAAAGACTTTTGAGGCGCCTCAAAAGTGCGAGGGGAGGGGGAAAGACTTTTGAGGCGCCTCAAAAGTGCGAGGGGAGGGGGAAAGACTTTTGAGGCGCCTCAAAAGTCCTCAAAAGTTTTGAGGCGCCTCAAAAGTGCGAGGGGAGGGGGAAAGAGAGTGAGCATGGAGAGCGCCCCCATGTTGAGCCCCATCACCCCGTCTACTAGGTGGTTGCCCGATACCAGGTTGCCCGACTGCTTGAACCCACAGCTGGAGGGGAACGGTGTGTGCGAGGGGAGGGGGAAAGACTTTTGAGGCGCCTCAAAAGTGCGAGGGGAGGGGGAAAGACTTTTGAGGCGCCTCAAAAGTGCGAGGGGAGGGGGAAAGACTTTTGAGGCGCCTCAAAAGTCCTCAAAAGTTTTGAGGCGCCTCAAAAGTGCGAGGGGAGGGGGAAAGAGAGTGAGCATGGAGAGCGCCCCCATGTTGAGCCCCATCACCCCGTCTACTAGGTGGTTGCCCGATACCAGGTTGCCCGACTGCTTGAACCCACAGCTGGAGGGGAACGGTGTGTGCGAGGGGAGGGGGAAAGACTTTTGAGGCGCCTCAAAAGTGCGAGGGGAGGGGGAAAGACTTTTGAGGCGCCTCAAAAGTGCGAGGGGAGGGGGAAAGACTTTTGAGGCGCCTCAAAAGTCCTCAAAAGTTTTGAGGCGCCTCAAAAGTGCGAGGGGAGGGGGAAAGAGAGTGAGCATGGGGAGCGACCCCATGTTGAGCCCCATGACCCCGTCCACTAGATGGTTTTCCGGATACCAGGTTGCCTGACTGCTGGAACCCACAACTGGTGAAGGAGTGAGGGGAGCATGGGGCGACGGGGGCGGGCAGGAGGTAAGGCAATGTGCATGAGCGATGAAAGGAGAGAGGAGATCAACGGCCCATGCTGACGCAGCAAGCAGTGGTATTGCATGCTGCCTGCATGTGCGTGAGCATGGAGAGCGAGCCCATGCCCTTTCTCCCTCTCCCTCTCCCTCTCCCTCTCCCTCTCCCTCTCCCTCTCCCTCTCCCTCTCCCTCTCCCGTCCCCAGCCCCCCTCTCCCTACCCTCGCGCTCACCCAAAGAGATAGTCCATGGAGGCGGGATCGCCCCCCAGAGTAGAAAACGAGAGCCGGTCCCTTACCAAATAGCCGGTGCTGCTGGAGTTGTCGGCGTACTGGATGCCGTAGTAGCACCGCGCGGGTCCCTCGAGTTGGATGGGGTGCAGCATGTCCACACAGACAGCCCCTCTTTCCCCTCTCTTTCTACTCTCCTTTCCCCTCCTTTCCCCTGCCCCCCTCCCCGCCCCTGCCCCCCCCTGCCCGCCCCTACCCGCCCCTGCCCGCCCCCTCGCGCTCACCCAAACAGGTAGTCCATAGAAGCGGGATCACCGCCCAAAGTAGAGAAGGTAAGCCGGTCTTTAACCAAGTAGCCGGTGCTGCTGGAATTGTCGGCGTACTGGATGCCGTAGTAGCACCGCGGGTCCCCTGAGTTGGGATACAAGATGTCCAGGCATCCCTGCCCGAGGGTTCGTCTGGTTTGCTGCAGCGCCGAGCAGGTGGAGGTGCCGCAATCAACCACCTGGTATGAAAAAAAGAGAGAGAAGGGGAGGGAGGGGTTGGAGGAGGGGGAGGAGGAGGCAGGAAATAAAGGACGGCTAAACATGTGTGCAATGCAAGTAGCAGGAGAAAGAGCAAGGGCCTCAACCCAAAGCAAGTAGCAGGAGAAAGAGCAAGGGCCTCAACCCAAAGCAAGTAGCAGGAGAAAGAGCAAGGGCCTCAACCCAAAGCAAGTAGCAGGAGAAGTCGAGATGGCATGACTAGTTGCAGCGCCTTTACATCAATCTGCCCACCCACCCAGCACCTCCCCCACGCACCAGCCCACCAACATCCCCCCATGCACCACCAACCCACCCAGCTGACCTGAGCTGTTGACGACTTGGTAATGTCGTACGGCGGGGAAAGGACCTGTGCGAGAGATGCGGTGTTGGGGAAGTGGGGGAGGATAGTGGTGATGAATAAGAGGGTGTGCTTTTCAGGCACGTCAGGGATCAGTGACTTGGTAGTGCTGTAAGAAAAGGAGAAAAAGACTTGCAGGAGAGACATTGAATTGGGGAGAGGAGGGGAGGGGGAGGGGTTGGGGGCGGGTGGGGCGGAGGGTGGGGAGGGGGTGGGGACAGTGGTGATGAATTAGTGAGGCACGTCAGGAGTCAGTGACTTGGAAATGTTGCAAGGCACGTAAACCCCTCCTGCTAACCGTTTCTTACTCCTCTAAACTCCCCACAACCGGAATGAGAAGCCACGCACCACTGTGGAAGCGACCGGACAGGCGAGGCAGGGCGCGCAGGTGACCCACATGACGTCACTGCCCGTGTCAATCTGAACCTTAAACTTTTGCACGGGCTGCCCGAGCTGCACCTCCGCCCAATAGAGGCTGGAGACAGGGAACGACGGGCAGGGTGACGAATTCAGGGTGAGTGCATCAGGGCCAGTGCGAGTAACGAGGATGAAACGGGAGGGGACTTAACGTGGGAGGGGGAACAAGTGCAGAACAAGTGACGTGTGAGAGGACTGCAGTGACGTGAAGGAGAACAAGTGCTGCAATCTTCAGTCCTGAGTCCTCAGTCTCAAATGACCCACATATGCTCATTGTCATTCCCAATCGTACAAGTCCCGCTACAGTCACCTCGCACATACCCGTTATAGTCATCTCAGCTAGAACCTAACCCGCTATAGTCATCTCAGCTAGAACCTACCCCGCTATAGTCATCTCCATATTGCCTCCTAGCTGGTAGAACGCTCCGCCTCCCACTTCCGTCACCGTCCCTTCGGCCAGAGATATGTTCCCCACGTTTGCACTGATCGTCCAATCCCCTGTTCCCGCCCTAACTGCGCCGTTTTCTGTGCCGGTTTTGGCGGAGGGAGACTTTCCTTGAAGCCGGAGGAGCCGGCGACGATCGTGCAGTTTGAGCAGTCGGGCGTGATCTGCGGTCATGACGCCACGTGGCTGCCCGTGACGCGCGTGGAAGGAGCTTTCGGAGAGATGCGCGTATGAGTGGGTGACGGGGAGGACGTAAAACGAGGATGACCCATCGGACGGCTGGGATTCGACGAGCGAACGGAGAGATCGAACGGGTCTGGAACCGACCCTAGAACCTGGTCTTGTCACGAAATCGGTGGCGCTTGTAACGGGTACGGAAGGCCGGGTAGCTTGGATTTGACAGGGTAATAGGGTTGCTGGGAGAGCCGCCAGAAGTAGCAGCGCGAATGGTAACCGATGGGATAAGGATGTAATTAGAGGTGCGAAACTGAAGGGTTGTCTAGATTGGGAACGGCGATCGCGGAAACCACTGCAACGTAGCTTCGACTCGTAAAACGAAACCATGGTGGTCCTCTAAGAGACGCACTTGGGGAGCCAACAATGATAAGGCTACGTGATACACGTTGACCTTCTCCTGAACGACGATCGTATATTCGTTACGACGACATGCTTTAGGTTGCGATCACTCTGGTGTCGTTCGGGAGTCGTAAGAGCAAATGGTAATGCTTCCTGTCAACGATCGAACGTAAAGAGCTGTATGATCACTTAGGTCAATTGAAAGGTAATGGATCAGTCGTAGCGCAGGGAATACTACCGACGCAATAATGTAACCACGAAGGAAAACAGGAAACTACGAGCGTAGCGCAGCAGCTCGTGTAGACGGTGAATCTATTACGAGGATCCAGTCAACATCGAAACTGGGATGGTTTCAGTGGAGGGAGTTGCTTCTCGGGATTGCCTCACGTATGGAATGCGATGCGTGTGTTGAGAAGATAATGTTGGTTGAGAGACTCGTCATGAGGAGGACGTATGTGGTGTGGAGTGGAGAGTTCCTCCCAAGGTTCAAGCCCAAACAATCTCGAGGGCAAGCTCGTGTGGCCTGAGGCTGATGAAAGGCCCATCTCTGCCTGGTGAGCTTGGTGGAGGAGGAGTTGGTCTCCATTCAAACTGACCGAAGGACTGCCCTTGGTCATAAAAAGTGCAAGGGTGTATGGAAAGCTTTGTTAATTCGATAAGGGGCTCAATCACGTGATATGTACGAGCCGTTTATGGTACAAGTGTTCCGGGTTAGAGGCTCTCGTTGAGAGAGTCCCTTTTCCCCCCTGAGTAGAATTTTCCGATATCGCCTAGGGTTGGCCCGACCCCTATAGTCCCGTTTTTGGCGGGAAAATTTGCAGCTTGACCGAATCATTGCACGAATCAGCTCCGCAGCCAATCAGAGGCTCCAGATCAAACCAGCCCAACATTCAAAGAAAACGAAAAAAAGGGATCATTGATTCGATATTTTAACTTTTTAATAGCAATTAATTGTTTCTCTTGACTGCGACTAACTCTCAATCCTGTCGCGCTGTCTCCAGCGCGATCGACAATGACATCTCATTTATCTCGCTTACAGGGTAGAAACGAAGTTTTTGGGTTACTATTCGACCCCCAAATCATAGTTTATTTTGTTTAGTTTTGACCGTTAGTCATGCGACATTGATCAGCGTGGAAAACCGTGCGACTGGAAGTTGAAGCAAGCGCGGTCCAAATCTACGTAAATGCCAAACTCCAGAAACTAGTAGCAAAACAACTACTCTTCATGAAATTTTCCTGAACCGGACTATAAGTATCGAGTTTTGCCTGGGGTTTGAAGGGTATGCCACATAGTCCGCGCGCGGCGATGTTGATCCGTCAGACTATAAACGAGAACATCTGTAGGATTTTGACATAATAATTACGCATATAGAAACGGGTCTGTACAACGACTGGTCAAACACTACGGATATCAAATTCGCAGCGGTCAGAACAAACATTGTGAAGTCGGTGGCAAATAATAGTGATGTCCAAGCGGATGCCGCGAAGCAAATTCGCCCAGCCGTGTTCGTATGGGCCAACGAGGGCTGTCGTCGACTGAACAGACGACTTCGCATCGGTTTCTGCGATACATATCGAGCGAAATGAGGGCGACTCGCAGCGCAGGGGGAGGTACTTTCGAGGGGCGAATCGACTAGGCACGTGGTTATTTCTTATTGGACCGTACTTGAAGCGGTTCGAGGGACGACAAGCCCAGAAACTCTACAGTACTTTCTGTAGCAAGGTCAAATTTGCTGGCTAGATTCTGGTGGGGTGACTGCAGGGTGCAGCAACACTGACACAGAACACAGATGCAGTTCACCGGCAGAATGTCACGACACTAAATCGAGCGACCGCGCAATGGATATAAGGCGGTACATACAGATTCTGTTTCTTCTTTAGTAGAAGCTTGATGTGGTATTTCTCTGAAGCGTACGCTCATGAAAATCTTACTACCTATCACTCACCCTCAGCAGTTTGTTCCTACATTGTGTTCTAATCTCAGGTCATCATTCCTACTTGTTGAGTTTTTCTCTGTATCTTGTACACGATAAGAGACCCGCAAGCTGCATGCCATCTTCTTTCCGTATACTCTCCATTATTTCCCCTTCCTGCTCCCAGTATGCGCTTTCTCCTCGCCGGGTAAATACAGGCTAATTTCTCGTGATTCCCTCAACATAGCTTTGTCTCTCCCTCCCTTTTCCCTCGGCCTTGATTCTGTGTCTCCCAATACAACCTCCCGCTTCAGCAGTATCACTTCCTCCTGCCTCGTTGCTTCCGATTCATTGATATTTTCAACCTTATCTTGGGTACCCTTTCCTATCTTCACTCCTCCCTCCTCTACTTCCTCCTTTTTCTCGATCTTTGCTTTAGCTCCTTCCTTTATCTCTCCTCCTCCCTCCTCTCCTCCGGCGTCTCCTTCCTCTTTCTCTTTCTTCCCCACTGCTTCCTCCCCTTCCTCTTTCTCCCTTCCCTCTTTCTCTTCTGCTCTCTCCCCTCCCACTTTCTCCCCCTCCCCTTTCGCCCCCTCCTCTCTCTCAACCCACTCGTTCTCCCCTTCCTTCATGTCCCCTTTACCCCTAACACCACCCATTGTATTTCTCTCCACACTATTGCAATCATCAACCACCATTTCCCTGTCAACACGAGCCACCGTAACCCCTTCCTCCTCTGCAGAAACCTCAACTCCCCCATCGCCTCTCCTTTTCCCTCCCTTTCCTGCATCCCCTTTCTCACATTGCTCCCCTTCCCTTCCTTTCCCCTTATCCTCTCCAACACGGTCCGTTCCCTCCCTCTCCTGCTGCTGCAACCCTTCTTCTTCTTTTCCTTCTCCTCTTTCCTCTCCTTCCTTTGCTCGCACCCCTCCTCCCCTCTCTCTCATACCGTCCTCTGCCTCCCTTTTCTCTTCCTCCCACTCCCCCTCCTCCGCTCTCGCCTTCTGCTCCTCCTCCCCTTCTCCTCTCTCCCTTTTCTCCTCCTTCTCCTCTTGTTCCCTTTGCACTCCAGGAGCATCTGGATCCGATCTGGAAGAATCTAATCTGGGAGGATCTGATCTACAAGGATCTGATATGGAAGAATCTAATCTGGGAGAATCTGCATCCAGCTTTTGCTCGATGCTCCCCTTTCCATCAGCCGATGCACCCTTGTTTTTTCCCACCCCTATGGCATCCAAACCAGCAGCTTCAAGTTCACTCTTGAGAGAGTCAGTTTTTGGCGGGTCTGGGTCTGTTTTGGGAGGGTCTGTTTCCGGAAAGCCTGTATTGGAAGGGTCTGTTTTGGGAGGGTCTGTTTCCGGAAAGCCTGTATTGGAAGGGTCTGTTTTGGGAGGGTCTGTTTCCGGAAAGCCTGTATTGGAAGGGTCTGTTTTGGGAGGGTCTGTTTTCGGAAAGTCTGTATTGGGAGGGTCTGTCTTGAGAGAGTTTCTTTCCAGAGGGTCTGTTTTGAGAAGATCAGAGTCAGCTTGTACGTCTCGCCTCCCCTTCCCACCAGCCAACCCAACCGAACCCTTCTCCACCGCAACAAGATCCGCTCCAGACCCTTTTTCCGAAATCACATTTTCTTGAGATAAATTTTCTGTGTTCGGATTTCCAACAGTTTTACCTGTTGAGGTCATACTTCTCGAGGTCTCATCTGCCAAGGTCTTATTTGCCAAGGTCTCATCTGCCAAGGTCTTACCTGCCACGGTCTCATCTGCCAAGGTCTTATCTTCCAAGGTGATATCTTGCGAGGTCTTATCAATTGAAATCAGATCTCCGGAGGTCTTATGCCCAGAGATCGTAACTGGGGAGGTCTTATCTGCTGAAGTGGGATCTCCAGAGGTCTTATTTGCTCCCATCTGATCCGCCTCAGATTCAGGCTTACCACACCCTACTGCAGGCCCAGCTGCTTCAGCTTCAGGTGCAGTTTCAGGTGCAATTCCAGGAGCAGTCTCAGGTGCAATTTCAGGTGCAGTTTCAGGTGCAGTCGTAGGTGCAGGTTCAGGTGCAGGTTCAGGTGCAGGTTCAGGTGCAGCCTTTGCTTCGGCTTCAGCTTCTGAGACCTTTGAAGTAGAAGGGAGCAGCTGTACCGGATCTTCTCGGGACAAACCAGCTTCCAGGTCAAGCGTACCCCCGGCTGTAGCTTCGGCTTTTACTTCCAAAGGCTTTGGATTAAAAGGAAGCGACCGGGGCGCACCGGCTTGTGATGGATCAGCTTCCAGGTCACACTTACCAACACACCCTTCAGCAGAACCAGCTGCAGCTGCGTCATTAGCTTCTGTTTCCACTTTTGCTTCAGCTTCTGCTTTTGAAGGCTTCGAACTGAAAGGAAGCGATCGGGGCGGGTCTGCTCTGGACAAATTAGCTTCCAGGTCAAGCTTACCACCACACCTGTCTTCAGACCCAGCTGCAACACCCTCCACTTTTGCTTTGGCGCCTGCTTCTGAAAGTGAACAGAAAGGAAGCGACTGGGGCGGATCTGCTTTGGACAAACCAGCTTCCAGGTCAAGCTTACCACCACACCTGTCTTCAGACCTAGCCGCAACACCCTCAGCTTCAGCCGTGGCTTGATCTTTCACTCCAGCTTCTGCTTCTGCTTCTAAATCTGCTTCAGCTGCAGCTTTTGAAGATTCTAAACTGAAAGGAAGCGACTGGGGCGGGTATGCGCTGGCGCTGCGTGCGGCATCTTCACCACTAGCTTCTGGTTCGGCCATAGATCCTGATAAACAGAGACCTGCTCCCATCTCCGACTTTTGAGGCGCCTCAAAGGTATGTTCTGGTTTTGCAAAGGACCCTGATAAGCAGAGGCCTGCGCCCAGGCCTGTCCCAGACCTAGGGTCACCAGGTTCGGATACAGCCGAACCAGAGCCCAGCTCTGTTCCCGTCCTATCTGCTCTGGCAGGTTCGGTTGTGGAACAGTGCAAACCACTTGCTTGCGATCCCATCCGCAGATCTCGCTCCGAAGCAACCTCAACCGTCGGATCCTGCCCCAAGTCCAGCCCCTGCCGTCCAGATCCTCTGCCTGCTCCATCGCCGATCTCAGCCGTTGGAACAGCCTCCAGATCAAACCCTGACCGACCCTCATCAGCCCGAGCCTCAGCAGCAGGTTCGGACTCCAGGTCGAAATCCAAGCCTCCTCTACCCTTCTTTCCACACCTCTCCGATTCCCGATCGTCTCTTTCTCCTCTCTCCCCTCTCCCGTAGCTCTCTAGTCTACTGAAATCCACACGATCCCTCTTTCTGAAGCTGCTAGGATGAAGCTCAGAAGGCGTTTGTTTCACATCAGCATCAACTGCTGCAGTGTTTCTTAACCCTATGCGCCACCCTGCCCCTCCTCCTATTCCTGCTCCTGCTCCTGATCCTGCTACAGCTGCAGCTGCTGCCACTCCTGCTGGCATGCCTGCTGCTGCTTCTGCTGCTGGTGCTTCTGCTGCTGCCGCGTCTGCTGGGGCGTCAGCCTCCGGATCCGCGTTCAAGTCCGGAGCACCGTTGCAGGCATAGGCGGCCCGAGCCCAGCTCTCAGGCGGGTTGAACGCTGAGAGGATAAGAGAGGAGAAAGGGAGGCGGGGAGAGAGCGACTGGTTAGGAGGTCCGGAGCACCGTTGCAGGCATAGGCGGCCCGAGCCCAGCTCTCAGGCGGGTTGAACGCTGAGAGGATAAGAGAGGAGAAAGGGAGGCGGGGAGAGAGCGACTGGTTAGGAGGTCCGGAGCACCGTTGCAGGCATAGGCGGCCCGAGCCCAGCTCTCAGGCGGGTTGAACGCTGAGAGGATAAGAGAGGAGAAAGGGAGGCGGGGAGAGAGCGACTGGTTAGGAGGTCCGGAGCACCGTTGCAGGCATAGGCGGCCCGGGCCCAGCTCTCTGGCGGGTTGAAGGCTGCGGAATAAAAGAGGGAGGGGAGGGGGACGGGGAGGAGGAGGTGGGAGGGGGGGTGTTGGGCCCTGCTCTCCGGCGGGTTGAACGCTGCGGAATTAAAGGCGGGGGGGAGGGGACGGGGAGGGGGACAGGGAGGGGGAGGTGGGAGGAGGAGGGGGTGTTGGGCCCTGCTCTCCGGCGGGTTGAACGCTGAAAGTTTACGAGAGGAGAAAAGGGACGCGCGGAGAGAGGTGGAGCGTGGACTGGTTAGGAGGTCCGGACAAGAGCACTGCTGCATGCAGACAGCCAGAGCCCCGCTTCCAGGCGGGTTGAATGCTGCGAGTCTGAGAGAGGAGAAAGGGGGGCGCGGAGACGTCTCAAAAGATGCATAGACGGCCCGAGGCCAGCTCTCCGGTGAGTTGAACGCAAGGACGGGTTAGGACCGGAGCACTGTTGGCAGTTGGATGCATAGGTGGTCCGGGCGCAGCTTGCAGGAGGGTTGAAGGGTGGGGAAGAGAGAGGGTGGGAGGGAGGGAGGGAGGGAGGGAGGGAGGGAGGGAGGGAGGGAGGGAGGGAGGGAGGGAGGGAGGGAGGGAGGGAGGGAGGGAGGGAGGGAGGGAGGGAGGGAGGGAGGGAGGGAGGGAGGGAGGGAGGGAGGGAGGGAGGGAGGGAGGGAAGGAGGGAGGGAGGGCGCGAGGGATAGAGAGAGTGGGGAAGAGGATGGAAGAGGGGGAATGGAAGGGGCAAACAGACCAGGTAGGACGAAAGCACGGATTGATGAGAAGGTGGCCCCAGCCCAACTCTCAGGCGGTTTGAACGCTGAGGAAAGGCAAGGGGAAGATGGGGGAGAGAGAGAGAGAGGATGAGGGTGGAGGGGAGGGGGAATGGAAGGGGCAGACAGACCAGGTGGGACGAAAGCACGGATTGATGAGAAGGTGGCCCCAGCCCAACTCTCAGGCGGTTTGAACGCTGAGGAAAGGAAGGGGAAGCGATTTCTTTAGGTTTGCTGCTACTCCCAATATGAACTTGGAAGGCGAGAGAGGGAGGGTGGAAGAGAGGAGGGGAGAGGAAAGGTAGGGGAGGTTTTGGAGGAGGAAAGGAAGGAGCAAATAGGGAGTTGAGGCTTGGAGAATTCTCAGAAGTAGATTCAACCACCATGTGGGACAAGAGAGCTCGGACTAAAGACTGGGATTACTTACTGGGTGTGGGTCTGCTGCGGGAAAGAGGTGCGGAAACGGTAGGAGAGAGGGTGGAAGGGCGAGTAGCAGGGGGGGCTGTTGCTGTTGCTGTTGCTTCTCCTCCACCCATATGGAGAGAGGTCGCGGGAGGAGCAGCAGCCAGGGAGGGAAGGGAGGAGGTGGAGCGAGGAGCAGCAGCAGGGAAGGGGAGGGATGAGGTGGGGGTGGAGGAGGGAGGTGGTATGTCTGCCGGCTGTAGCTGAGACAGAAGCTGCCGCTGCTTCTGTGGACATGAAAGGAAGGGCGGAAGGAGAGGAGGGGGACGGGGAGGGGGCGGAGGAGGGGGGGTTGGGGGCTTTTGAGACGTCTCGTGAGTATCTCTGCCGGCTTTTGAGACGTCTCATGAGTATCTCTGCCGGCTTTTGAGACGTCTCGTGAGTATCTCTGCCGGCTTTTGAGACGTCTCGTGAGTATCTCTGCCGGCTTTTGAGACGTCTCGTGAGTATCTCTGCCGGCTTTTGAGACGTCTCGTGAGTATCTCTGCCGGCTTTTGAGACGTCTCGTGAGTATCTCTGCCGGCTTTTGAGACGTCTCGTGAGTATCTCTGCCGGCTTTTGAGACGTCTCGTGAGTATCTCTGCCGGCTTTTGAGACGTCTCGTGAGTATCTCTGCCGGCTTTTGAGACGTCTCGTGAGTATCTCTGCCGGCTTTTGAGACGTCTCGTGAGTATCTCTGCCGGCTTTTGAGACGTCTCGTGAGTATCTCTGCCGGCTTTTGAGACGTCTCGTGAGTATCTCTGCCGGCTTTTGAGACGTCTCGTGAGTATCTCTGCCGGCTTTTGAGACGTCTCGTGAGTATCTCTGCCGGCTTTTGAGACGTCTCGTGAGTATCTCTGCCGGCTTTTGAGACGTCTCGTGAGTATCTCTGCCGGCTTTTGAGACGTCTCGTGAGTATCTCTGCCGGCTTTTGAGACGTCTCGTGAGTATCTCTGCCGGCTTTTGAGACGTCTCGTGAGTATCTCTGCCGGCTTTTGAGACGTCTCGTGAGTATCTCTGCCGGCTTTTGAGACGTCTCGTGAGTATCTCTGCCGGCTTTTGAGACGTCTCGTGAGTATCTCTGCCGGCTTTTGAGACGTCTCGTGAGTATCTCTGCCGGCTTTTGAGACGTCTCGTGAGTATCTCTGCCGGCTTTTGAGACGTCTCGTGAGTATCTCTGCCGGCTTTTGAGACGTCTCGTGAGTATCTCTGCCGGCTTTTGTTTTGAGACGTCTCGTGAGTATCTCTGCCGGCTTTTGAGACGTCTCGTGAGTATCTCTGCCGGCTTTTGAGACATCTCGTGAGTATCTCTGCAGGCTTTTGAGACGTCTCGTGAGTATCTCTGCCGGCTTTTGAGACGTCTCGTGAGTATCTCTGCGCGCTGCCTTTTGAGGCGCCTCAAAATGCACCTCCCTACACGCGGATTTCATACGGAGAGAATTATTATGTCTCGTGAGTATCTCTGCCGGTTGTACCTGAGCGCTGCCGCTGCTTCTGTGGACATAGGAAACGGAGGAGGAAGGGTGGGGTGTGGGGGGGAGTGGGGAAGAGGGAAACAGGGGCAAAGGGAGCAGGGCAGAAGCAATGACACAACACCTATGTGTGATAATACTGCCGGCTGTAGCTGAGATAGGAGCTGCCGCTGCTTCTGTGGACATAGAAGACGGAGGAAAGGGGGTGGGGAAGGGGGGAAAGGGGGGAGAGCGTGGGGGAGAGGAAAACAGGGGCACACACACATGCGCACCTATGTAAATGATGTGACTCACGCGCACTCTAGAGAATTCTCAGAAGCAAGCACACACACACAGTACACACACACAGTACACACACACAGCACACACACACAGCACACACACAGCACACACACACAGCACACACACACAGTACACACACACACAGTACACACACACACACCTCATGTAAACGATGTGACTCTAGAGATTTTTCAGAAGCAAGCACACACACAAGTTTTGAGTCGACTCAAAACTCGACTTACAGAACACACACACAGTACACACACCTCAAGTAAACGATGCAGCTCGCGAATCTGCCTGCTGCACTCCTCTTCCTGAGACGAGTCTATTTTTGAGTCGACTCAGACATAGACTCACCCCAAGGCCCAAGCCACTCAACCCAAGCAAGCACACACACGTGCACCGCACCTCATGGTAGATGGTGCAGCTCGCGAATCTGCCTAGCGCACTCCTCCTCCTGAGACTGCATGGCGGCAAAGACCCGTCCAGCCACTCCCCCCCCCAAGCCACCCAACCCAACCCAAGCAAGCACACGCACGCGCACCGCACCTCATGTAACTCATGCAGCTCGCGAATCTGCCTGCCGCACTCCTCCTCCTGAGACTGCATGGCGGCAAAGACCCGTCGAGCCACTTCCTCCCCCAAGCACTTAACCATGTTGCTTCTCAAGTCCTTTACCGCTCTCTCCTCTTCAACTGCCCTCTCCTCCTCCACTGCTCCCTCCTTTTTCACTACCCTCTCCCCATCCGCTGCTCTCCTTTTCTCCTCCACTGCTCGGCTCTCCCCGCCTGTCCTCCAGTCTTCCACCTCCCTTTCCTCTTTAACTCTTCTCCCCTCCTTACCTATCCTCTCCTCCTCTCTCCCTTTCACCTCCGTTCTCCCTGTCTCCTCCGCTCTCCCCTTCTCTTCATTCTCTGCTCTCCCCTTCCCAGCTATCCTCCGCTCCTCCTCGTACAACACACCACCGCCAAAACCAACAGAAGCAGCCTCACCAGTTTCAGCGCAACCACCTGTAGCACCACCTGTAGCACCGGCTGTAGCATCTTCTGTTGCAGCACCTCTACCAGCCTCGCCGGCACCACCACCCGTAGCAGCCCCGTCTGTAGCACCACCAGCCCCATCTGTAGCATCACCAGCACCATCTGTAGCACCACCAGTCGACCCAACGCCTCCCACGCTGC
The DNA here is from genome assembly GCA_947471745.1 of Closterium sp. Naga37s-1. Taxonomy (NCBI): domain Eukaryota; kingdom Viridiplantae; phylum Streptophyta; class Zygnematophyceae; order Desmidiales; family Closteriaceae; genus Closterium; species Closterium sp. Naga37s-1. The sequence goes on along the minus strand of CANJKZ010000074.1, from coordinate 54,322 downwards.
CGACACCACTGCCACTTAACCCAGCTTCGTCCTTATTAAGCACCACCCGATCACTGCTCCTCATTGCACCTGCCTCTTCCAGGTTAAGATTCACTCGCCGCCACCACTTAGTCTCCACGCCTGCATTATCAGCGCCAGCAGCTGTAGCATTGACGCCTGTAGCGTTCTGAGACGTCTCAAAACTCGACCATTTAGTCTCCACGCCTGCATTATCAGCGCCAGACGACTTTTGAGGCGCCTCAAAAGTCCACTTAGTCTCCACGCCTGCATTACCAGAGCCAGCAGCTGAAGCATTTACGCCTGTAGCACCAGCGGCTGTAGCGGCACCAGCTGTAGCGGCACCGGCTGGAGCACCGGCTGCTGCTGCCACTGATGCTGCTGTTTTCCGTGCTGGAGATACTGCTGCCGCTGCTGCTGCTGCTGCTCCCAATGCTGCTGCTGGTGCTGCTTCAGGTGCACCTACCGAACCCCCTGCTGCCGATTCCAACTCCTTCTTACTCCTCCCCACCGAAGCCCACCTATTCAGGAAGAAATTCGCCGGAACCTGCACCCCCTGCCCTTGCCCCTCCCCCATCCCTCCCACACCTCCCACTCCTCTCGTCCTCCTCCCCTCATCCCCCACACCCCTCACCTCCTCTGTCACCTCCTCTCTCCTTCCCCTCTTTGCCATACCCTCACGTCCCTTCCATCCCCCTTCTTCCTCATCCACCCCCTCCTCCTTCCGTCTCTTCTCCCCACCCTCCGTCAGTCTAGACCCCCCCTGCTTTCCAAACCACTCTCCCTGCTCAGCCACTTTCCGACCCATGCTTCCCTCCCCCTGCTTTCCAAACCCCTCTCCACCTCGCCCTCCTGATATATCCCCACCAGCACCACCAGCCTTTGAAGCAGCTTCAAACGACCTATTCTTCTCAGGCGCCTCAAAAACCGTTCCAAACATGTGATTCTCCTTCTCCCCCTTCTGCACGGACCCACCTCCCTCTCTCCCTCCTGCACCCATCTCCCCACCTCCAATCCCCAGCCCTAATCCTCCCCCTTTCCCAACACCTGCTCCCATTCCTGCTCCAGCTTCCTCCAATCCCCCTCCCCCCGCGCCTGACCCCGCGCTTCCCCCTCCCCCTCCCCCTCCCCCTCCCCCTCCCCCTCCCCCTGCGCCTACCCCTGCGCCTACCTCCCCGCCTCTCCCCCCTACCCCTGCTCCCACCCCCCCAAAAACCCCAGCAGCGGCTAGCCTAGCCGCTTCCAGCTGCCGTGCTGCCTCCTGCAGTCCCAGCCTCCCCTCTAGCTGCAGCCTTAAAGCCAAGTCCGCAGCTTTCGACTCCTGCGCCGCTTTTCGCGCCGACTCAAGAATCAGCGACAAATCCGTTCCTCTGGGAGCCTCAAAAGGCGCCAAATCCGTTCCTCTGGGCTCAGAAAACACGTTTTGGCTTTGCTGTGGCGCCTCAGAAAACGCATCCAGCTGCCGTGCTGCCTCCTGTGGTCCCAGACGCCCCTCTAACTGCAGCCTAAAAGCCAGGTGTGCTGCTTTCGCCTCTTGCGATGCTCTTGCTTCTTGAGCCGCTTTCAAACCTTGTAACTGTTCCTCCATGCTCGCCGTTTTCACGTCTCTTGGACCCAAATCATCCGCCTTCACGTCTCTGCGAGCCGAATCCGCCGCTTTCGAATCTCTTGCTGCCAAGTCTCTCAAATGAGACTCCGCCTTGAGACGGTTCAAAAGGAGAGAATCGGCTAAAGAGGCAGGGGAGAATGGGGAGGCTGGGGAAGGAAATGGGGAAAGCGCCTGTCCTGGGGAGGGGGAGGAGGAAGGGTTGGGGGGTTGTTGCGCTGTGGTTGCTGCTGCTGCCGCCGCTGCTGCCGCCGCTGCTGCAGCAGCTGCTGCTGCTGTTGGGTCTAGGTCTGCCAAATTTCCGAAGTGCGCTGCTGCTGTTGCTGCTGCAGTTGCCACTGCAGTTGCCGCTGCTGTTGCCGCTGCTGCTGTTGCTGCCGATGCTGCTGCTGCCGCGTTTAGGTGATTCAGATGCGCTGCTGCGGCGGCTGCTGCCGCTGCAGCAGCTGCTGGGGAGTTAGCATAGGTGATACCTGCTGCCCCTGGTGCTCCTGCCACTCCTGCTGCCCCTGCTCCTCCTCCTGCTCCTCCTATTCCTCCTGCCCCTGCTCCTCCCATTCCTCCCGCCGCTCCTGCCGCTGCAGCCTCGCGCATGTGAGCTTCGGCAAGGATTCGCGAGGAGAGGGATGCGATGAGCGATGCCGAGGCTCCACTCACAGGCTCGGACACGGTTCGGGAGCTACTGCGGGAAGGAACGGGACCGCAGAAAATATTTGGGAGGGGGCAGAAAGGAAGGAAGCGGGGGAAGGGGAGGGAGGGCGGGGAGGGGGAATCGGGATGGAGGGGAAGACAGGATATATGATCAGAGAAGTCTAGTTTTGAGGCGCCTCAAAACAGGATATATGATCAGAGAATGATGCGTGAGATTACAGCATGAATGGGTGTGTGTGGTGCTGGTGCCATCAAAAAGCAAGGGTGAAGGTGCTGAATCTGACGCAAGGCTAGGGAACAGTGCGGTACAGTACAGTACGGTACGGTACGGTAGTAACAACTTACTGCATGAACGGGTGTGTGTGATGCACTGGGAAAGCCCTTTCTCTGCCCACCTTCTCCTCCTCCTCCCTCCTGCCCGCCCCTAGCCCAAACATTGCGCCCCTTCCGCCCTCTCCCGCCCCCAGTCGCTCCCCACTAGCATCATTCCCCCCACTACCCCGCCTCTGGTCAAATCCCCCCAAAAAACCCTTTTTCCCGCTTTCCTCCTCAAGATTCCTTCCGCCGCCCACCCCCCCTCCCCCTCCGCCTCCCCCTCCGCCCCCGCCTCCGCCTCTGCCTCCCCCAAAGGGTGACCCCTCCGTTCCCCCATCCCCCCCATAGCTGCTGTGGCGCAAACCAGAAGGCCCCAGCCCCGCGCCAGTGGCGGAAAGAGGCACGGCGCTGGGCAGATGCGCGGAAAGCGAGCTTCCCCCCGGGCTACCGCCTCCCCCAGCGCTTATAGCCGCGCCCCCAGCGCCCATTCCGCTTCCGACGGCCCCGCCAGCGCTCATCTCCGCGCTTCCCCCGCCTGCGCGCGCGCCTGATGCGAGATTAGACAGCCCGCGGGAAGAAGCCGCCCCAGCAAGACCCCCCCCTGCGGCCGATCCTAACGTTCCCCCGAACGTTCCCCCTGGCGTTCCCCCTGACGCTCCCCCCGGCGCTGCGCCTAGCGCTGCGTCCAGGGCTGTTCCGCGGGACCCTGGGGTGCGCGAGCTGCTGTCGACCTCCCACGAGTTGTACCCCGCGCCGATCGCCACACTCCCGCCCCCCGGCCCCCCTGCGCCGCCAAACGCGCCAACGTCGAGATTCGATCCCCCGCCTGCTGATTCCACCTGCCGTAAGTCGTTCTACGGAGGGGAGGGCCGGGACCGCGCCCAGAAAATCAAAAAAGGCAGCCCGCAGGAAATAAAAATGAAACGAAAAACACGTAAGCAAGCAAACAAAAGAAGAAAAAAAGAAAAATAATAAAGCATCCTTTGGAAAAAGGAAAGAAAAGATGTTCCATGGCTCCAAGCGTCACTCCACTCACCAGGATCTGAACCTGTCGGGTTCAAGTTTTTAAGAGCCTCAGAGCCGGACTATTTTATGCAAAACCAACGGCTTTCAGCATCACTCCGCTCACCAGGATCTGAAGCCGCCGGATGGCGAACTCGCTAAGCGACTGCATCGCTCCGCCAGTGCCGGCCCTTCCCGTACTCGCTGCGTGCGCAGCTGCCGCGGCCGCCGCCACCGCCGCCCCCCTCAACCCCCCCCCAAAGATACTCCCGAACCCCGCGCCTCCTTCGCTCGCGGTCCCTCCCCGCGTCCCCGCTGCGCCGGCCCCCAGCCCTCCGCCAAACCCCCCGCCAAGCCCTAATCCACCCGCACCAAACAAGCCACCGCCCAAACCTCCGCCCAAGCCTCCGCCGAGCCTGTGGAATCCTTCTCTGCCCAAAGCTGCGCCTGCCGAAGCTGCCATCACCACGTCGAGCGGAACCCGCTCGTGTCCGCCCGGACTGCTCCCCGTCGTTCCGCTCAGGCCCCCAAGCGCTGCGCCCAGCCCGCCCAAGCTTCCGCCCGCCCCGCTTCCTCCGCCCACCACAGATCGATCTCCCCCCACGCGCATTCGATCCGCGAAATCGCTGGATAACGATCGCGACGCGGCAAGTAGCGATAGCTGCCTTCTAGCAGCGATACTTAATAGCGGATCGGACGCGGCGGCCGCTGCCGCCGCCGCCGCCGCAGCTGTCGCGAGGTTGTCAGAAAGCGGCCCCAGAGGGGCGGAGAGCGACGCGAGAGAGGAGGAAGCGACGGGGGGAGGTAAGGGGAAGAGTCCGCCGAGGCCTAGGGCTTGGAGGGCCGCGGAAGAGGTTAGGAGGCTTGAGGGGTCCTGTTGCTGAAGCTGTCGCAGCTGCTGCTGTTGTTGTTGCTGTTGCTGCTGCGACCGCTCTAGTTCCGCGTTGCGCAATTCCTGCAGGCGGAGCTTTTCCAGGTGCGCAATGCCGTGCCCGCGCTGCATCACCTTCACCTTCTTCTCCGCGCCCGCCCCCGCGGAACTCCCCCCGGCTCCCCCCGCTCCGCCGGCTCCACTGCGCCCGGCGGGACCGCTGCTCTCCGCGCCCCACGCGCCCCCGCCGCGCTCCCGCTTTGTTCCGCTCATCGATCCGCGGCCCTCTCTTTCCCCACCGTTGCGCCGACTGGAGGCCTCGCCTCCCCCGCCCGCGCGGGATCCTTCCCGCGCGGCTTTGCTGGTTACCTCCATTGCTGAGAGGACTATTAAAGTTAGCTAAATAAACCAAAAGAAAACAAAGTTTTGTAAGAGCAACCGCTCGACCCTAAACTACATGAACAGGAATATGATTTTGCTAGTAAAGTGGAACGCCCTGGAGATGGATTGAGAGATCGGATCGGCGATCGCACGAAGGCGAGATAGACACATACGACGATTCGAGGAATTCCAATGACTTGATAACGGTTACGTCCTTCACCTAATTCAGTTTACTCATCTACACGAAGTTATTCCTAAGGGTTTACTGGGTTTGCCCTGTGACAAACAGCCTCCAACGCCAACAACTTCGGTACGGATTGCAGTAAGCGGCCAAGCCAAGCTAGAGATAAGGAAAACGCCATCGAGATAGGCTGACCGTACGTTTAGGCAAGCTCTTTGATGATGTAAAGTTGATGTCAACCACAATGTCACGAGCGGGCTCCAGGTGTCATTTTCTCTCGGAAGCTGGAAGGAATGCCTGTTGCCAAGAAAGGCATGCAGCAGAGACAAAAGCCGGGTGTTGGATTGGAAAGGAAACCCTAGATTTGACCATGGCGTTGGTTCGCTGTTCGCTGCTGTGCTGTAAAACTGATCATTCCTCCAGCGTACCACACGTGATGGGATGAGATTCGGGCGACTAAGGCGATGCGGGTAACCAGCACTCGCGACATAATATGACAGCTGTGCAGGTCTGAGGACCACGTATTTGTCGGTGAGAAAAGATGGATAGATTTGAGGGCGCGTGAATCTGACGGATGCTGCAGCAGCGACCCGACGAGTTCTAGATCCTCCTGGAAGCAACACAGCAAAGATTGCACACTGCGTCCGGTACATGAATCTACGGCAGTGATTTGTTGAACTTCTTGTGCGAAGACAGACAGCCCCCCCCAACCGATGATTGTGGTGCTGTTGCCAAAGACCTGTGCGCTAACATCAAAACAGTAAAATAAGACTCGCTACAGTAAATGAGCTGTTTATGACGGCTGTACAGCCCATTTCCAGCATGCTCCCTAACAAAATTAATGCAGCATGCTGGAACAACGAACCAGATTTTCTTTGTACAGTAACTGCCAGGACCATCCAGAGGGCAGGGCACAATTGCAAAAGGTGCTTGTCTGTCGCCCTGGCAGAGTGGTGAAAGTCGCACAATGTTGAATCTACGACAGCCCAAATTTTCGCAACCAACCAACGACATGTTTCGGTGGTGCAGGGCCGTTTCGCTCAACCGTGACGCCCCTTGAAACATGGTACGTGTAGAACGCATCGAAACGTACTGTATCGCACTGAATGGCTCTCCACGTGTAAGGTATCGCGATGTGATTTGATACACTGCTCACCGAAATTTCACTGGCTAGCGTACCCGCTAAAGGTGTTGGTTGATTCTCAAAAGTAAATACGTTAAAACGAAACTGCAGACTTACGATTGTATTGATTTGCGTGATACAGTGCCAAACCTTTACACATGCGTGGAGACGGCACACACGTGCGCCCCCAGACGCAATGTCCTGGCTGACGTGGCTGATGCTGCTACCGCTAGCGCACTTAGCGACCGTCGCCGAAGCTGGTAACCCGTTCGCCAGTCAGGAACACGAAACCAAATCCCAGGCGCTATTCAACGTGAGTGTCTTGGTTAAGTCAACTATCAAAGTCTTCACTTCACTCAGTGTGAGCGACTGACTTGCCATTCTGAACCTAATATTTTTTCATGGCTTTCCCTTCCCTTCCGTTATAATCACCACCAGACATGGTCACAGGCGTACGGCCTCGAGAATGCCTCCACCCTCCTCCCCCCTTCGCCGCTCGTCCTTCCCCCCAACGTTCCCCTTCCGCCCCACCTCGAAGACTGCTCCGCGCGCACCGCTGCGCGCCAGGCGGCGGAAGAGAGGGGGGAGGACGGAAGCCTCCCTGCATGGGCGCGCGGGGAGCCTGGGGAGTGCTGCGGAGGCAGCGGGGGGGATGCGGGAAATGGGGGCAAGGGCGAGAGTGGGGGAAGCGGGGGAAGCGGGGATGATGGGAAGGGGTGTTGTAAGTGCGGCCCCCAGCCACCCTGGGTGAGTGGGTGGGGGAATGGTGCATGCATGGGTGGGTGAGTGCATGCATGGGTGGGTGAGTGCATGCATGGGTGGGTGGGTGCATTCATGCATGGGTGGGTGGGTGCATGCATGGGTGGGTGGATGCATGCATGGGTGGGTGGGTGCATGCATGGATGGGTGGGTGCATGCATGGGTGGGTGGATGCATGCATGGATGGGTGGGTGCATGCATGGATGGGTGGGTGCATGCATGGATGGATGGGTGGGTGCTCCCTTCCGCCTGCTCCCTTCCGCCAGTTCCCTTCTGCCAGCTCCCTTCCGCCAGTTTCCTTCCACCAGTTCCCTTCCGCCTGCCCTCCCCTGCTCCCTTCCCCCCTCCCCCTCCAACCTGCACCACCATCCTCGCCCGTTCCTCCTCTTTCTCTCACCTCCACCCGTTCGTCCCTCAGGTGACTTTTTAATCGACTCAAAAGTCACCTCCCTTCCGCCTACCCTCCCCTGCTCCCTTCCCCCTCCCCCTCCAACCTGCACCACCATAGTTTTGAGGCGCCTCAAAACTAGACCCTTTCAACCTGCACCACCATCCTCGCCCGTTCCTCCCATTTCTCTCACCTCCACCCGTTCGTCCCTCTGTTTCCCCAACACCCAAGAGGCGGTTTTTGAAAATTGCAGGGAGTTTTTGAGAATTCTCAGAAACTCTTTCTTTCTCTCACCTCCACCCGTTCGTCACTCTGCTTTCCCCAGCACCCAAGAGGCGATTTTTGAATCGACTCAAAATCCTTCACCCACTCAACCCTCCCTCCGTATCCAGGTACGAGGCTCTGATGCAGCCAATCTCGCGATGACACGTGGCGTGCAGCGCGACATGTGGCGGCACCAGTTCCCCGCCAGCTGTACCGGGCGGCGGCTGATGCTGTCGCGGTGGCCCGGGCTGCACCATGGGATGGGGAGCATGATCCATGTGGTGGGGGCGTATCTGAGCATTGCCATGCGCAGCAACCGCACTCTAGTGCTCATGCCAGGCACCTTTAAGCGAGCTGGGCGCGAGTGTGAAGGTGGGTGGGAAGATGGGATACCCCCCTGCACACCGCCCTGCACCCCGCCCTGCACACCGCCCTGCACACCGCCCTGCACACCGCCCTGCACACCGCCCTGCACACCGCCCTGCACACCGCCCTGCACACCGCCCTGCACACCGCCCTGCACACCGCCCTGCACACCGCCCTGCACACCGCCCTGCACACCCCCCTGCACACCGCCCTGCACACCGCCCGCACACCGCCCTGCACACCCCCCTGCACACCGCCCTGCACACCGCCCTGCACACCCCCCTGCACACCGCCCTGCACCCCGCACGCCCGTTGTCGCGTTATTAACACTTAGCTGGCAACTAAGTGTGAATACCACAGCAGCCAAGGTGAGGGTGTACTATAGTTTACCGCTTTTGTACTCTAATTTCATTTGTGTGCTTGGAGTGTATTGTACTGTACTGCAGAGCCGAGTAGCTGGGGAATTTGAGGTGGTTAGTGGGAGGCGAATTCAAGGAGGTTGGTGGAGACGAATTCAATTCCAGCCTGTGAATTCAATTTCGAAGTCACAAGGCTGGAAGGCGAATTCAATGCCAGCCTGGGAATTGAATTCGAAGTCACCAGGCTGGAAGGCAGTGCATGCCTAGTGGGCCCAGTGGGAACACAGCTAGCACCTTGGAGACCTCGCGAGCAGCCCGGCTGACTCGCTTGGTGCACAGGAGCTTGCTTGTGGAGGAAGCAACCTAGGCAGGGGGTGGGAATAGATGTAGGCAGGAGTAGCACTCGGGCTTCTTGCTTTTTGCTTGTATGTTTCTCATTTACTGCAATTTGTTTTCCTAATCCAGAGGGAACTAGCAGTAGGAGAAGCTATAAGCAATTTGACGGAGCCCCTGAGGGGGAGTGTTACGCTTGCTACAAGGGAAGCCTGAGGTACCAGGAGGAGTGCAGGACAGAGTGATTACATACGCCAGGAGGAAGAAGGGATGAACCTGATCAGCAGTACGGGTGGCAGGGAAGGAAGGAGAGAAGGAGAAGTCAGCAGGTTACACAGGGGAGAAAGGGAATGAGGGTGGACAGAGGAAGATTCACGACACCGTCCCTCATGCATGCACCAGGAGTGGGAGGGGTAGAGGCCCGGGCTGCACCATGGGATGGGGAGCATGATCCATGTGGTGGGGGCGTATCTGAGCATTGCCATGCGCACCAACCGCACTCTAGTGCTCATGCCAGGCACCTTTAAGCGAGCTGGGCGCGAGTGTGAAGGTGGGTGGGAAGATGGGATACCCCCCTGCACACCGCCCTGCACCCCGCCCTGCACACCGCCCTGCACACCGCCCTGCACACCGCCCTGCACACCGCCCTGCACACCGCCCTGCACACCGCCCTGCACACCGCCCTGCACACCGCCCTGCACACCGCCCTGCACACCGCCCTGCACACCCCCCTGCACACCGCCCTGCACACCGCCCGCACACCGCCCTGCACACCCCCCTGCACACCGCCCTGCACACCGCCCTGCACACCCCCCTGCACACCGCCCTGCACCCCGCACGCCCGTTGTCGCGTTATTAACACTTAGCTGGCAACTAAGTGTGAATACCACAGCAGCCAAGGTGAGGGTGTACTATAGTTTACCGCTTTTGTACTCTAATTTCATTTGTGTGCTTGGAGTGTATTGTACTGTACTGCAGAGCCGAGTAGCTGGGGAATTTGAGGTGGTTAGTGGGAGGCGAATTCAAGGAGGTTGGTGGAGACGAATTCAATTCCAGCCTGTGAATTCAATTTCGAAGTCACAAGGCTGGAAGGCGAATTCAATGCCAGCCTGGGAATTGAATTCGAAGTCACCAGGCTGGAAGGCAGTGCATGCCTAGTGGGCCCAGTGGGAACACAGCTAGCACCTTGGAGACCTCGCGAGCAGCCCGGCTGACTCGCTTGGTGCACAGGAGCTTGCTTGTGGAGGAAGCAACCTAGGCAGGGGGTGGGAATAGATGTAGGCAGGAGTAGCACTCGGGCTTCTTGCTTTTTGCTTGTATGTTTCTCATTTACTGCAATTTGTTTTCCTAATCCAGAGGGAACTAGCAGTAGGAGAAGCTATAAGCAATTTGACGGAGCCCCTGAGGGGGAGTGTTACGCTTGCTACATACAAGCAAAAAGGTTGTTGACTGTCTTAAGTACAGGAGATAAGCTAGTAGCCTCGAGTCGCTCACGGTGATGCGCCGTGAGGAATGAGTAGGCACGATCAGGAACTGCACACTCATCAGCTGCGCTCGGGACTCCGTTTCCCTGCAAGGATGATGGAGGGACAAGGCCTACCAATCAGGACACCTGGATTCCGTGCTGAAGAGGGCGATGCTAACGCGCGCGGGGGTCAGGGATCAGATCGAGAGAGGGAGGGCGACCGACAAGGGGAGCCGCCGCCTAGCGCTACTGGTGGATCAGTCGCTGGCGGGAGTGGAATCGGCTATGTGAGGAGTGGATCTCGAGGGGATAATCCTGCTCAAGGAAGAGAAGAGTTTCGGGAAGAACGGCACAGTCAGCGCGGGGAAGATGAACATCACGAAGAAAGACGCCGTCAGAGAGGAGGAGAAGCGTACCACAGCTTTTCGGCGGGTGGATACGAGGCTACTGAAGCTAGGCAAGGTGGTCGGCCGGTGGACAGCGGGGATAGAGGGAACACGAGCTGGGGGACGGGCCGCACGATGAACGCAGCTCTACCGAAAATTGAAGTGCCGGACCGTTTCTCGGGGACACCAGGGGAGGAGCCCACGCTCAAGAACTACTTGATGATGATAGACGACCTGCGTTACCTTTGGGAGAGGGAGGGCTTAGACCCTATCGAGTTCTTTAGAGGTTTGGGACGGACTCTGAAAGGCGAGGCCCTGACTCACTACCGCGTGGAAAGGCAGGGGCTGTTGATGCAGTGCAAGAGAGGCGATTTCTCACCAGCAATGATAACGGACCGATTTCTGGAGAGTTTGCAGGAGCAATTCCCGGGGCACTCGGCGGAACGGATGGCGGAATTTCAGAACTTCGTGCGTGCCACTTCGGAGTCGCTGCTAGCCTATTACAACAGGCTGCTGGAGCTGGCAGAGGACATGGGGTGTATGGAGGAGCGCCTCTTGGTGACGAAATTTGTCAACGGTCTGGACAAGGACCTGATAGGCGACATGAGGAGTCAGCTGTACGTCCTGGGAGTACGCGCCACGCTGCGGCAAGTCTACAAGGTGGCGAAAGAAGTGGAGGAAGGGAAGAGATTTTATGATGGCATGCAGGGGTCGAGTTCCAGCCGACCGAACGAGCGGAGACGGCCGGCCTGGGCAGCTATGGAAGGAAGAAGGGGAGAGGAAGAGCGGAAAGAGAGGCCATCGGAAGACCCGAGACGCTGCCATAAATGTGGAGAGCAAGGACATCTTCGGAGGGATTGTACGGTGGGAATAATCTGCGACACCTGTGGAGCAAAGGGACATTTCAGGCGTGACTGCCCCAAGGCGCCGACCTGCACGGGGTGTGGGAAGAAAGGCCATACCGAAGCTAGATGCTACAGCAAGGGAGACAGGGCGAAAGGGAAAACTGCAAGGGAGCTGCAGTTAGAACGAGAGTTGGCGAAACTGAAAGCTCAGATGGAGAAATCAGGGATCAGTGAAGACCCCGAGAAAGCTCTGCTGGCTTGGGGGGATGACGAAGGGGAAGATTCTGAGGAAGGGGAACCAGAATACGGGACCATGGCTATGCCGCCAAGGGAGAGGGGAGACCTGGGGCTGCGCAGCGGAGGGGCAGATGGCAGAGCGGAGCAGAAATTACAAGAGTGGAGAATTTCCAGGCGGCAGGAGAATCAAGGGAAAGTCAGCACCGCACGGCGTCACCCCGAGGAAAGGCTAGTCTGTCAGCCCACAGCCTTAGTGGTGGAACCGAAAGCCGTGGCGGTCAGAGGAATCTTGGTAGAAAACGCGGTAGTGGATAGAGGAGCACAGAGCGTCCTAATCGGGAAGAAGCTGACGGCACAACTGCGAGCGCAAGGGAACCTAGAGACTGTAAGCAAGGGCATACTGATCATGACAGCAGAAGGAGGGGCCCCCAAGTGGATGCCATGCACACGGGACCTGATAGAGATAACCTTACAGCCGGGAGAGAAGGGGGAGACCACTATCAGAGTGCAGTGTGGGTTGACAGAATCAGAAGACTATGATATCCTACTAGGAATAGAGCTGCTGTTCAAGATAGGCACCACTATCTGTACCTGGCAGGAGCAGGTGCTCTACCGTTCGGACTTTTGGGAGGAAGGGAAGGAGCTGAGTGAACTACCAGTACGGTTTGTTAAGACAGAACCCAAGAAGGCGTGGAGAGCAGAAGGACTGAGGAAGAACAGCAAGAGGGGAGGAAGTGTGGGGAAGAGCAACGGCAGCGCTCACCTGGATCAGTATAGCATTACACTAGTGGAGCTGTTCGGGGGAATAGGAGCGGGCTTGGCAGCAGCCTTGGAAGCAGGCCTGAGGGTGAAGAAGTGGGTATACGTAGAATTGGACCCAGAGGTGAGGAGAATGGCATGGAAGCATGCTCAAATGTTACAGCAGCAGTACCCCGCGCAGCTGACGAAAGAAGTACTACGGGAGGCCATGCAGAACAAGAAATGGGACGTGGGGCAGCTCACGAAAGAAGACGTGAGCAGCTGGGGTAAAGTGGATTTGTTAGTGGCGGGATGGGAGTGTCAGGGTACTTCTAGGGCCGGAAAGGGGAAAGGCTTACAGGACGAGCGCACGGGGATGGTGACCAAGCTACTCACCATAATGAAGTGGACGAGTGAAGTGAATGGAGAATATGCTTACATCCTGGAGCATGTGGATATGAGGAATGACGTACGCGAGCCGGTCAGGGCAGTAAGGGAGCTGGTGGAGGCAGAACTGGGGAGAGGAGTGAGCTGTGATGGGGCACAGTTGGGGGCACGCTGTCATAGGGTGCGGCAGTACTGGCAAAACGTCTTGCCAGACGGGGAACTGAGGGCAAGACTAGCAAGAGTGGAGAGGGACGAAAGCAGGATAGTAGAGGATATTTTAGAACCAGGGAGGGTGGCGGCACCAGTGGTAAAACCAGATCATCCGCGGCAGTACCAGTGCAACCGGGTGGGGGAAGCTCGCAGGGCATGGCCTACATTAGTGACATACACCAGGGCACAAGGTTTCATCGAGGTGGACGGAATACCAGGACCAGGGATGGTGTACGATCACCGGAAGAAGAAGTGGGAGGAACCGACGGCTTTGGAGCGGGAGTTAGCCATGGGATACCTGCCAGGAGCAACCGCAGCAGAAGGGGTAGAGGAAGGGATGCGCAGAGCAGCTTTAGGAAGAGCCATAGACCAGCACTCGCTGAGATGGTTAATCAAAGAGATGAGGAAGGGGGCAGCTGATAAGGGAGGAGAGACCGGAAAAAGGCAAGGACAAGGAGAGAAGCAGGCGGCGTATGCAGCTGTTGAGCAGGGCACGGGAGGAAAGGAGAATGTTGCGGCACTAGCAGGGGGCAAAGAAGCTGAGCAGGGTAAGGAATGGAAGCTAGGTACGGACATCAAGGAGCAGACGGCGGAAGCAATCAGAGAGGTGCTGCGCCAGCACAGGAGCACTTTCGCCTATAACCTGCAGGAATTGGGGAGGTACAAGGGAAGAGAGCTGGAGCTAAACCTTACCACAGAGATACCCACTTACCAACGAAGAAGGAGAATGAATGCAGAGGATGCGGCTATCTGCAAGGAGAAGTGTGAGGAGCTGCTAGCAGCAGGGATTATCCGCCCGTCCGAGTCAAGCTACGCAGCAGCCACAGTGGTAGCTGCCAGGAAGGATATCACGGGTAAAGTGCTGGCGAAAAGGATGTGTGGAGATTTTCGGGAGCTGAACAAGATTACCAGCCCGGACAGGTACCCCATGCCAACAGCAGAAGACATCTTTGATCGCTTAGAAGGCGCCATCATCTTCACCACCTTGGACCTGCGACAGGGGTTCAACCAGATAGCCATCAGGGAGGAAGACAAACGGAAAACGGCGTTTCACGGGGTGGATGGGCTGTATGAGTACAATGTGATGCCCTTCGGGATACGCAACGCCCCTGCAGTGTTCCAGCGGGCCATGGATCAGGTGCTGAAGGGGATTCCAGCAGCAGCCTGCTACATAGATGATATACTGATTTTCAGCAGCAGTGAAGAGCAGCACGTGCAAGATCTGAAGCAGACGCTAGAGGCTATAGCAGCTGCGGGTCTGACGTGCCATCCAGACAAGTGCAAGATAGCAAGGCAGACCGTGGCTTACCTGGGCTTTGAAGTGAAAGGGGGCCGGCTGGCGATACAGGAAGCAAAAGTTAAGGTGCTGGAGAACCTGGCAGCACCAAAGGATAAGACCGGGCTGCGGGCGTTACTCGGCTTCCTGAATTATTACAGGAAGTTCGTACCGAACTTCAGCCGCCGAGCCTACATACTGAATCAGCTGCTGAAGGAAGGGAGGAGCTGGCAGTGGGGAGAGCTGGAGGAAACGGCAAGGCAGGACCTGTTAGAAGCAGTACGAACGGGAACGCTGCTGCAGATACCGAGGGCAGATGCCCCTTTCATCTTATACACCGACTGGAGCAGCACAGGAATGGGGGCAGTGCTCTGCCAAGAGATAGAAGGAGAGGAGAGAGTGGTAGCCTTCGCCAGCCACAGCTGCAGCCCATCCGAGGCTAACTACTTCTCTTACGAGGGGGAGGGCCTGACAGCTGTATGGGGGATCACTCACTTCAAGGTGTACCTGCAGGGTCGGCGCTTCACACTTGTGACTGATCACCAGCCGTTGCTATGGTTGATGACTCATCAGGAGCTGACGGGAAGAAACGCTCGCTGGGCCATTAAGCTGCTGGGATTCGACTTTGAGATCCGACACCGGCCTGGGAAAACGCTGCAGCACGCAGATGGGTTATCAAGGAATCCGCCACCAATGCAGCCGGTAGCGCAGCTGGCAGCCCTGGCTCAAGTAGCGGCGGTACCCTGGGGGCAGGAGAAAGGAAAGAAGCGGTTAGGGGATATATGGGAGGATGAGGAGACCCTGAGTTGGATCAAAGGGGAGCCACTAGAAGAGGAAGGAGTGAGCGAGAGAGCCAGGGCCCGAGGGCAGCATTTCAGGTGGTTTCAGGAACAGCTGCAGCTGAGAACCAACGAAGGGTGGAAGGTGGTGCCACAACCACAGGAGAGAGCCAAGATTATGGGGAATGTGCACGCGAAGCTGGGGCACTTCGGCATAACCAGAACACGGCAGCTGCTGAGCACCATGTACTGGTGGGTGAGCATGGGAAAGGATGTGGCAGGATAAGTGGCGAGCTGCGAGGCATGTCAGAGGAATAAAGCAAGGCTGGAGAAAGAGAGAGATGAGCTGCATTCTTTACCAATTCGCGGGTTGGGCTACAGGTGGTCGTTGGACCTCGCGGGAGAGCTGCCACTATCGAAAGGAGGGAAGCAGTACATTCTGGTGATGGTTGAGCACACGAGTAAATGGGTGGAGGCGCGAGCGTTACCAAGCAAGAACAGCGCACTGATAGCTGACGCTTTTGAGGAGCTGGTGCTCACCAGGTATGGGGCATGCGGGGAGGTACTCACTGATCAAGGGACGGAATTTCAAGGGAGCTTCGACGAGCTGCTGGAAGAGATGGGTATCACGCACAGGGTCACCTCTAGGTACCATCCTCAATCAGACGGACTGACCGAGAGGCTCATACAGACCTTGAAGAAAGGACTACGGGCCTACAGTGAGTCCCACAAAAGGAGTTGGGACCGAGATCTCTGGTGGGTGCTGGCGGGGTACAGGTTCGCAAAGCAGGCGGCTCTGAGAAACCTATCCCCATACCACTTACTGTTCGGGCGGGATCCTGTGCTGCCGGTCGATGCTCCGAAGCTGCTTTCTGCGGTTATAGAGGCAGATGAGCCAAACCTGTGGGCGGAGTTAGCACAGAGGAGAGCAAAGTATTTGAAGGAGCTGACTCCGGCAGCTCTGGATAACCTCCATGTGGCGCAGCTGCGTGACGCAAGACGATACCAGCAGCGTAAAGCATCAGGGATAGGGGGAAAGGGTGACAAGGTGGAGGCAGGGCAGGAGGTATACCTTCGCAAAGCTAAGCGCGACACGCTGGACTTAGCGGTGGGATCGGAGCGGTGGAAGGTGAAAGAGATACGAGGCTCGGGAGTGTTAGTGCTGGAAGATATTCGAGGGGGAATCATCAAGGAACACATCACCAACGTGGCCAGGGCGGGACAAGGGAAGCCTCAGGCAGTGGGTCCCGTGACTCGAGCGGCAAAGATGGGCGCTGAGACACGGGAGGGGGCAGGGAAGCCTGAGGTACCAGGAGGAGTGCAGGACAGAGTGATTACATACGCCAGGAGGAAGAAGGGATGAACCTGATCAGCAGTACGGGTGGCAGGGAAGGAAGGAGAGAAGGAGAAGTCAGCAGGTTACACAGGGGAGAAAGGGAATGAGGGTGGACAGAGGAAGATTCACGACAGCTGTCGCGTTATTAACACTTAGCTGGCAACTAAGTGTGAATACCACAGCAGCCAAGGTGAGGGTGTACTATAGTTTACCGCTTTTGTACTCTAATTTCATTTGTGTGCTTGGAGTGTATTGTACTGTACTGCAGAGCCGAGTAGCTGGGGAATTTGAGGTGGTTAGTGGGAGGCGAATTCAAGGAGGTTGGTGGAGACGAATTCAATTCCAGCCTGTGAATTCAATTTCGAAGTCACAAGGCTGGAAGGCGAATTCAATGCCAGCCTGGGAATTGAATTCGAAGTCACCAGGCTGGAAGGCAGTGCATGCCTAGTGGGCCCAGTGGGAACACAGCTAGCACCTTGGAGACCTCGCGAGCAGCCCGGCTGACTCGCTTGGTGCACAGGAGCTTGCTTGTGGAGGAAGCAACCTAGGCAGGGGGTGGGAATAGATGTAGGCAGGAGTAGCACTCGGGCTTCTTGCTTTTTGCTTGTATGTTTCTCATTTACTGCAATTTGTTTTCCTAATCCAGAGGGAACTAGCAGTAGGAGAAGCTATAAGCAATTTGACGGAGCCCCTGAGGGGGAGTGTTACGCTTGCTACAAGGGAAGCCTGAGGTACCAGGAGGAGTGCAGGACAGAGTGATTACATACGCCAGGAGGAAGAAGGGATGAACCTGATCAGCAGTACGGGTGGCAGGGAAGGAAGGAGAGAAGGAGAAGTCAGCAGGTTACACAGGGGAGAAAGGGAATGAGGGTGGACAGAGGAAGATTCACGACACCGTCCCTCATGCATGCACCAGGAGTGGGAGGGGTAGAGGCCCGGGCTGCACCATGGGATGGGGAGCATGATCCATGTGGTGGGGGCGTATCTGAGCATTGCCATGCGCACCAACCGCACTCTCGTGTTAATTCCATGCACCCTTGAACGCGCTGGGAGCGAGTATGAAGGAATGGGACTGCCCCGGACACACCACCTCCCTCGGACGTACACACAACGTTCCCCCAACCCCAAAATCTTCACCCCCTCCCTTGAACGCGCTGGGAGCGAGTATGAAGGAATGGGACTGCCCCGGACACACCACACCACCTCCCTCGGAAGTTCACACACCCTTGAGCACACCGTACACACAACGTTCCCCCAACCCCAAAATCGACTTTTGAGGCGCCTCAAAAGTCACCCATGAGCACACCGTACACACAACGTTCCCCCAACCCCAAAATCTTCACCCCCTTCCTTCCCCCTCCTCTCTCCCCCCCACCCCCCCAAGACCTGCGCCACGCGCAGCAGTGGGAGTGCTACTTCTTCCCCATTGCCTCCACTGCATGCGTGCAAGAGGCCATGGCAGCACATGACCGCGGGAGTGCAACTTCTCTCCCATCTCACGATTATTCTTTCTTCCCCTCCCCTCCCTTCCCCTCCCCTCCCTTCCCCTCCCCTCCCTTCCCCCCCTACCACTCTCCCCCCCAACCCCCCAAAGACCTGCGCCAGGCGCAGCAGTGGGAGTGCTACTTCTTCCCCATCGCCTCCCCTGCATGTGTGCAAGAGGCCATGGCAGCACATGAGAGGGGGGAGGCTCCGGATATTCGAGGGGATGACGTGCGAGAGAGCATGCTGGCTGGCGACACACAGGTGAGTGGGGGCCTTGTGTGGGGTTCTTGTGTGGGGTTCTTGTGTGGGGTTCTTGTGTGGGGTTCTTGTGTGGGGTTCTTGTGTGGGGTTCTTGTGTGGGGGCCTTGTGGGGTTCTTGTGAGCGTTCTCAGAAGCCCCTGCATGTGTGCATGCGGCCATGGCAGTGTATGAGAGGGGCGAGGCTCCGGATATCCGTGGTGATGACGTGCGAGAGAGCATGCTGGCTGGCGACACACAGGTGATTTTGTTTTGTGCTTTGTTTGTTTGTTTTTTTTGTTTTTGTTTTTGTTTTTGTTTTTTTTTTTTTTCCAGTTGGGGTTACTGGTTGATTGCTACGTGCTTGATTTGTTATTTGTGCGCTACTAAGCAAGTCGAATGGGTGTATTGAAGCAGTGGATATCCATGGGGAGGACGTGAGAGGACATGCCATGCCATGCCATGCCATGCCATGCCATGACGTGCCATGCTATTTCATTTCGTGCCATGTCTTGCCATTCGTTTCCATGTCTTGCCATTCGTTTCCATGTCTTGCCATTCGTTTCCATGTCTTGCCATTCGTTTCCATGTCTTGCCATTCGTTTCCATGACTTGCTATGTCGTGCCGCGCCACCATGCCATGCCATGCAGGTGGTCTACCTCGCACTCTCATCCCTCTATGGGGACGTTCATGCTGCCAAGCACTGATTCCATGCCGCTCCTTTCCATGCCATGCCATGCCATGGCATGCCATTCCTGCTCATCCCATGCCATGCAGGTGGTCTACCTCGCACTCTCATCGCTCTATGGGGACGTTGATGCTGCCAAACTGTGAGTGGGAGAGATGAGTGGGAGAGATTGGTGGAAGAGATGAGTGAGAGAGATTACTGTACAGGCAACTCAAAAGTCACCTCATTTCCCTATGGGGACGTTGATGCTGCCAAACTGTCGTACTGCAGAGTAGAAACGTTGAATCGGTATATTAAATGTCTCATAAGAGACGAGAGGACTTGCAGGTAATCAAAGCCACAAAGCTTTCAAAACAATGTTGTTGCGATGTGGATTTCCTTCGTTTGTGTTCCCCATAACGGTTACGTTGGTTCTGTCCTTGATCGTATGTGCATTATGGGGTGTGGATGATGGTAACAATATATACCCCCATGGCAGGCAACTGGGCAAACCATGGCTGGATCGGCCTTACACTGTTAAACAGCAAAACTCCATCCCGAGCATGTACCCGGACTGGATGATGGTGGGTAGAGGGTGATGGTGTGTACATTAATTTTGAGGCGTCTCATAAGCGGCCTTACACCGTTAAACAGCAAAACTCCATCTCGAGCATGTATCCAGACTGGATGATGGTATGTGCATGATGGTGGGTGGATGATGGTGTGTGCATGATGGTGGGTGGATGATGGTGTGTGCATGATGGTGGGTGGATGATGGTGTGTGCATTACTGCATGATGGTATGTGTTACAAATAGACTACCAACATCACTGCATGATGGTATGTGTTACATTGAGGCTGTCAACATCACTGCATGATGGTATGTGCATCACTGCATGATGGTATGTGCATGATGGTGGGTCGATGATGGTGTGTGCATGATGGTGGGTGGATGATGGTGTGTGCATTACTGCATGATGGTATGTGTTACAAATAGACTACCAACATCACTGCATGATGGTATGTGTTACATTGAGGCTGTCAACATCACTGCATGATGGTATGCGCATCACTGCATGATGGAAGGTGCATCACTGCATGATGAGAGATCGGTTAATCCTGATGCGCCCCGGAAGTTGTATTTCCGCATCCTCTCTCTCTCCTCCCCCCCCAACCCTCTGCCCTTCCCCTCCCCGCCTCTCTCCCCCCACCCCCCGCGTCTCTCCCCCCACCCCGCCTCTCCGCCGCCTCTTTCCCCCCACCAGGCTCGGTGGTGGCGAGCTCAAGCCGCCCGTTTCTTGCTCCGCTGGCCGTCTGCTCATCTCTGCCACGTCATCAACCACGTCCGCCACGTCAGCTACGGCCGCCTCATGGCCGATCGTGTGGCAGCAGTCGCTGCCCAGCAGGCGAGCATCATCGAATCGCTGAACGCCACCTCGGGTGCCAGCTCAGCAGCCACGTCAGATGCCAGCTCAGTGGCCACGTCAGCTGCCAGCTCAACAGCAGAAATAGGAGATCCGCTGGACGATCTGCTGCTCCTGGTTGCAGCCAAGGCACGGGAAACAGGGAGGGAGATCCTTGCAGCGAATGGCAGCGCGACACGTGTACAGTCGTTGCAGTCGCATATCTGGCCAATGAAAGGGGTTACTGGATGCTCAGGCATGGAAAGTGGGCAGACGAGGGAGGGGGGAAGTGCGGACACGGGGGTGGGGGGGGGGGTGCAGATGGTGCGGCCAGTGGTGAGCGTGCATGTGCGGCTGAGTGACAAAGGGTCCGAGATGGATCTTCACCCGCTGCCGGCGTTCATGCTCGTGGCTGCCCGGCTGAGAGCTCACCGGCCGGACCTGAAGCACGTTTGGCTGAGCACAGAGGTGCAGGTAAGAGGAGGGCGCGGTGAGTGGGGAAGTGGTGGAAGCAAGGGTTGAGCATGCATGTGGGGGTGCGTGACAAAGGGCCGGCGATGCTTTTTTATGCACCTCAATGGTGCGGCCAGTGGTGAGCGTGCATGTGCGGCTGAGTGACAAAGGGTCCGAGATGGATCTTCACCCGCTGCCGGCGTTCATGCTCGTGGCTGCCCGGCTGAGAGCTCACCGGCCGGACCTGAAGCACGTTTGGCTGAGCACAGAGGTGCAGGTAAGAGGAGGGCGCGGTGAGTGGGGAAGTGGTGGAAGCAAGGGTTGAGCATGCATGTGGGGGTGCGTGACAAAGGGCCGGCGATGCTTTTTTATGCACCTCAATGGTGCGGCCAGTGGTGAGCGTGCATGTGCGGCTGAGAGACAAAGGGTATGAGATGGAGCTTCACCCTCTGCCGGCGTTCATGCTTGCGGCTACCCGGCTGAGAGCTCACCGGCCGGACCTGAAGCATGTCTGGCTGAGCACAAAAGTGCAGGTGAGAGGATGAATATGGGACTGAGGAGGAGCTTAAGTGTTAGCACCAGTTGTTTTTGTTCAGATTCTGCGCATCCTAGTACCATGAGTCATGGAGGAACTCAAGTGTTAGCTCCAGTTGTTCTTGTTCACATTCCTTTGGACTTCCATTCAGAATTCTCTGGTTTCTCACCGCTGCATCATAGGTGACTTTTGAGTCGACTCAAAAGTTTCTCACCGCTGCATCATTCTTCTGCCATTTCTCGCACATTCCGCTGCCTATACTCATCGGCACCCCCATCTTGTCTATTTTGGAAAGGATGGGTACTCTTGTCTACAGATTCCTTCCGCTGCCATTTCTCACGCATTCAGCTGCCATTTCTCACGCATTCAGCTGCCATTTCTCACGCATTCAGCTGCCATTTCTCACGCATTCAGCTGCCATTTCTCACGCATTCAGCTGCCATTTCTCACGCATTCAGCTGCCATTTCTCACGCATTCAGCTGCCATTTCTCACGCATTCAGCTGCCATTTCTCACGCATTCAGCTGCCATTTCTCACGCATTCAGCTGCCATTTCTCACGCATTCAGCTGCCATTTCTCACGCATTCAGCTGCCATTTCTCACGCATTCAGCTGCCATTTCTCACGCATTCAGCTGCCATTTCTCACGCATTCAGCTGCCATTTCTCACGCATTCAGCTGCCATTTCTCACGCATTCAGCTGCCATTTCTCACGCATTCAGCTGCCATTTCTCACGCATTCAGCTGCCATTTCTCACGCATTCAGCTGCCATTTCTCACGCATTCAGCTGCCATTTCTCACGCATTCAGCTGCCATTTCTCACGCATTCAGCTGCCATTTCTCACGCATTCAGCTGCCATTTCTCACGCATTCAGCTGCCATTTCTCACGCATTCAGCTGCCATTTCTCACGCATTCAGCTGCCATTTCTCACGCATTCAGCTGCCATTTCTCACGCATTCAGCTGCCATTTCTCACGCATTCAGCTGCCATTTCTCACGCATTCAGCTGCCATTTCTCACGCATTCAGCTGCCATTTCTCACGCATTCAGCTGCCATTTCTCACGCATTCAGCTGCCATTTCTCACGCATTCAGCTGCCATTTCTCACGCATTCAGCTGCCATTTCTCACGCATTCAGCTGCCATTTCTCACGCATTCAGCTGCCATTTCTCACGCATTCAGCTGCCATTTCTCACGCATTCAGCTGCCATTTCTCACGCATTCAGCTGCCATTTCTCACGCATTCAGCTGCCATTTCTCACGCATTCAGCTGCCATTTCTCACGCATTCAGCTGCCATTTCTCACGCATTCAGCTGCCATTTCTCACGCATTCAGCTGCCATTTCTCACGCATTCAGCTGCCATTTCTCACGCATTCAGCTGCCATTTCTCACGCATTCAGCTGCCATTTCTCACGCATTCAGCTGCCATTTCTCACGCATTCAGCTGCCATTTCTCACGCATTCAGCTGCCATTTCTCACGCATTCAGCTGCCATTTCTCACGCATTCAGCTGCCATTTCTCACGCATTCAGCTGCCATTTCTCACGCATTCAGCTGCCATTTCTCACGCATTCAGCTGCCATTTCTCACGCATTCAGCTGCCATTTCTCACGCATTCAGCTGCCATTTCTCACGCATTCAGCTGCCATTTCTCACGCATTCAGCTGCCATTTCTCACGCATTCAGCTGCCATTTCTCACGCATTCAGCTGCCATTTCTCACGCATTCAGCTGCCATTTCTCACGCATTCAGCTGCCATTTCTCACGCATTCAGCTGCCATTTCTCACGCATTCAGCTGCCATTTCTCACGCATTCAGCTGCCATTTCTCACGCATTCAGCTGCCATTTCTCACGCATTCAGCTGCCATTTCTCACGCATTCAGCTGCCATTTCTCACGCATTCAGCTGCCATTTCTCACGCATTCAGCTGCCATTTCTCACGCATTCAGCTGCCATTTCTCACGCATTCAGCTGCCATTTCTCACGCATTCAGCTGCCATTTCTCACGCATTCAGCTGCCATTTCTCACGCATTCAGCTGCCATTTCTCACGCATTCAGCTGCCATTTCTCACGCATTCAGCTGCCATTTCTCACGCATTCAGCTGCCATTTCTCACGCATTCAGCTGCCATTTCTCACGCATTCAGCTGCCATTTCTCACGCATTCAGCTGCCATTTCTCACGCATTCAGCTGCCATTTCTCACGCATTCAGCTGCCATTTCTCACGCATTCAGCTGCCATTTCTCACGCATTCAGCTGCCATTTCTCACGCATTCAGCTGCCATTTCTCACGCATTCAGCTGCCATTTCTCACGCATTCAGCTGCCATTTCTCACGCATTCAGCTGCCATTTCTCACGCATTCAGCTGCCATTTCTCACGCATTCCTCATCCTGCCACGCATGCGCATCCTCCAATATGCCAGTCAGTCCAGTCCTCTCCAATCTCCTTGTTTCTACCTTTTACTACAACTTTCTTTGTGAACCTGCTACGAAATTCCTTCCCACCAACATCCTTCTCCCCCCTATCTCCCCGCTCCCCATTTTTCATCTTCCAACTTCCCAGTCTGTAATCGACGAAACTGGCAATTATCCCGGCTGGACGTTTCTCTACACCAATGCTTCTAGAGTGCAAAGTGCGCAACAAATGAAAGATGAGCAGGAAAACGCGCAGCAACCAATTTCAAACATTTTCGCCAATCTGCTCATTACTGCAGAATGTGATTATTTTATTGGGTCCCTGGGGTCGAATTGGAACAGGCTTATAGATGAATTGCGCAGTACAAACGGAAGGCTGTATTCAGGGCTTGTTTCGTTTACATTCGGAATGTAACACTAACCTTTCCTTTCAATAAAAAACTGTAGATCTGGCCAAATTTGCCTTCCAGCAGCCTACTACTTTCATACCGTCAGGTTACAGTGTCTGCTAGGGCATAAGGTACCTTGGTGGTCTACAGAACAATGAGAGCGAGTGAGGGGGCTAAGGCAGAAGGGCGGCGAGGGCGGCGGAGAGGGGCCCTAATGAAAAATCTTAAAAGCACCCTCCAATCCAGACTGTTTTAATTCCCAAACGACCTTTTTCCCGGCTGGAGTAACACTAGGGTGGGTGGAGGGGCTCTTCAGAGAAATCCTGAGAACTACCGTACTTATATCTCCAAACATCTTACTCACAAACTCAAAAAGGATTCTTGCATCGACTCAAAAGTCACCTCAAGCTGGTAGGAGCAGGGAAAGGGCGGCAGAGGCTGCTGCGGCTGTTGGCATGAAGGTAAGAAGAGTGAAGGAATCAGCAAGAACACCAAATTGAGAGTCTGATTGTTCGTCCACACTGCTTCTTTCTATCCCCGTAGTTTATATTCCCCAGGCTAGGAGGAGCAGAAGGATGGGCGGCGAAGGCCGCCGCAGCTGTTGGCGCGATTGAGAAGCGTGAAGGAATCCGCGAGCACGCCCGATCCCTGGTGGTTGCGGTACCTGCGCACGTGGAGCAACAAAAATAGCCACCAGCAGCACAAAGGAAATGAACAGAAAGAGAAAGAGAAAGAAGAAAGAGAAAACACTAACTTTTGTTCCCTTTGTCGAATGATATCAGAGTTGATCCTTAGTCGACTAAGGAGAACAGGATTTCTTTGAGAATTCTGAAAAAGCAGATCCTTAGTCGTTGGAGAACAGAAGATCTCGGGGCAACAAAAAGAACACACCAGCTGTAGGTGGCGGTGTGATTGTCGTTAAACACCAGCTCAGCATGCCCAAACGACTCCTCACGATACGCGCTGTACGACGGCTGCGGCTCAAGGAAACTGCACAGGACCAAACAAAAAACAAAAAAAAAAACAAAACAAAAAAAAACGGCACTTAAAGAATGTGCTCCTGACACGAGCGGTGTCAAAGGTGTCTGGTTGACTCACTTTGGAGAATTCTTTTTTTGAGGCGCCTCAAAAAAGGTGTCTGGTTGACTCACTTTTGAGAATTCTCAAAATTCACTTGAAAAGTCTCCTCATGCCAGACACGGGGTAGCTGCGCTCGCACACATGCACGTGCCCACTCGCCACCAGATCCGCCCGTTACGGAGCTTCTGTGGTGCCTCAAAACACCCCACCACATCCACCCCAGATCCAGTAAAGAAGCTGATAGTAACGGAGAGCAAGAGCACTCACGGGCCGGCGATCTCTTCAATGTTGCCACCATCCCCCACAGTCACATGCACGGCAGCACACCCATTCTCCATGCGCTTCATGCCATGATAGACAGCGCAACTGTGCTTGTAGCATAACAAAGAGCACTCACGGGCCGGCGATCTCTTCAATGTTGCCACCATCCCCAACTGTCACATGCACGGCGGCACACCCGTTCTCCATGCGCTTCATCCCGTACACAGGGTAGCTGCGCTCGTATGCATGCACGTGCCCGCTCGCCACCAGATCCACCCCTGCCTCGTGCAACCACTCTTCTATCTCGTACCGCATTGGCTCGCCCTGAGAAGAAAAAGATAGGTGGGCAAAGGGGAACAGGGGAGACGGCAGGAACAGCAAAATTTCATCCACGCACACAGAGAACCGAGAAGTTAGCTCAGCACTTAAGGCACCTGTTGGCTACATTTGTCCCCTGCAGATGGTATATGCAGCTGTCAAATTCACATGCGACTGTCACACCCATACCTCAAGGTAGTACCCGTCGCTGCTGTTGCAGAGAGGCAGGTGCATGAACGCCACGGCCCACTTGATAGTGTCACAAGTAGTGGTTACTCACTCCATGTAACTGCCACATGCACCTGGCACACCCTGTACCTCCAAGTAGTGCCCGTCGCTGCTGTTGCAGAGAGGCACATACACGAACGCCACCACTCACGCACTTGACAGTGGCACAGGTACCGGTTAAATGCCGACCTATCCAGCTGTGACAAGCACACACAGCAACCACAGCCTCACCTCCAAGTAGTGCCCGTCGTTTCTGTTGTAGAGAGGCACGTGCATGAACGCCACGACCCACGCACTTGACAGGGGCACAACTAATGCAGCCATCACGTCCAACTGTCACCTCATAGGCCGTACCTCCAAGTAGTGCCCGTCGTTGCTGTTGTAGAGAGGCACGTGCATGAACGCCACCACCCACTTCACAGTGCCACCACTTGTGGTTGATCGCCCTTTCCAGCTGTCACATGCACTGCACCTGCCTCATACACTTTCTCCATCCAACTGCTACAGCCATACCTCCAAGTAGTGCCCATCGTTGCTGTTGTAGAGAGGCACGTGCATGAACGCCACCACCCACGGGGTTTTCTCGCGGTCGATGCGGCACAGGTCGTCCCGCAGCCAGTACCACTGTGCCACGTGGCATGGGGATGACACACAAGATGCACAAGAGGAAAAGTACGAATCGAATCGAACGACCTTAGCTTCTTGGTTATCCTATCCAACACACCCCAGACCTACTAAGTGAGAGTACACATCCACCCCACCCCATCCCACCACACCCCACCCCACCCCACCACACCACACCACACCACACCACGCCACACCACGCCACACTGAACCATGCCACACCGCACCTCACCACACCACACCACACCCCATCCTTCCTGGTGCATGTAGATGAGGAAGGGCGAGTAGGAGTTGATAGCGATCATGTGCACTGGGCCGATGTCCAGGGGAATAGAAGAGTGGAACCACCACACCACACAGCACCGCACCACACCACAGTGCACCCCACTACTCACCACACCATATGCCTGTCCCTTGCATCTAACTGTGCTACCTGGTGCGTGTAGATAACGAAAGGCGAGTAGGAGTCGATTGCGAACACATGCACAGTTCCGATGTCCAGAGAGTAGAAAAGATTAGTTACCACACCACAGTGAACCACACCACACACCACCACACCACACCACACCACACCACAGCACAGCACACCTCACCACACCACACACCACCCCACATTACCTGGTGCGTGTAGATAACGAAGGGCGAGTAGGAGTTGACAGCAATCACATGCACTGGGCCGATGTCCAATGAGTAGAAGAGAGGCTACTTACCACACCACGCCACACTGCACCGCACTGAATCACACCACACCATACCACACCACACCACATGACAGACACCACCCCACATTACCTGGTGCGTGTAGATAACGAAAGGCGAGTAGGAGTTGATGGCGATCACATGCACGGGGCCGATGTCCATGGAGTAGAAGAGCGGTGCCTTGGCCGGGTACGCATGGTGGTGATGATGATGGTGATGGTGGTTGGGAGTAAGTCCAGCCTGATACCAAACGGGTGAGGCAAGGCAAGAGAGAGGGATGGAGGAGAGAGGGACGCATAAGAGAAAAGTGGCTCTCGGAAGTAGAAGAGGAGCCGATGTCCATGGAGTAAAAGAGACACGCCTTGGATGGTTACGCATGGTGGTGGTGCTGATCAAAAGGAATTTGAAGGAGATAGGGACACACAACAAAGAGTGGAAAGGGGTATGCATGGTGGTGGTGATGATGGTGGTGGTAATGAGAAGGATTGATCCTGCCTGATACCACGAGGGGGTGAAGCAAGAAATGAAAGGGCGAGGAAATACATAAGAGGGTGGAATGTCCAAGGAGTAGACGAGACGCATTTTAGCGAGCTGCAACGACAGCTCTCAGCGCTATGAGAAGCCACAACCCACAGCCCTCACCTTGGACAGCAGGCTCGCCAGCAGCGGGTGGTGGTGGTGCAGCAGAGGGGGGATCCGTGCAGAATACACTTTGAACGGCCGCAGCTCGCCCCACCTCGGCACGAGCTCGATCTCATGGTTCCCTGGGACGTGCGCCACAGGCTGGCAGCAGCAGGCGAGGAGAGTACGTACAGATGGGACACCTTGAATATCGTTTTTGTTTTTGTTATTGTATTTGTATTTGTATATATATATATATGTATATGCATGTATTAGCATAAGCTACACGTGGCAGCGGCAGGCGAGGATAGCAGTGCTGGAGATTCTTTGCGTCACAAGAACATCTTGGTGCATTTTCCATAAAGGAACATTTCTCGTGAAACATAGCAGTGCTGGAAGCTCTTTATGAAAAAAGAATGGCACAAGATGCACCAAGAATCGTGCCGCATTTGAAAATTCTCAAAATCGCGCTCGCAGAGGAACTTACGATACCTGGGCGATCTGGGCGAAGAACTTCAGAAGAACTTACGATATATCTGGGCGAATACTTTCTCGGACAAGCGGCCATAGGAGTCCCAGCGCACTCCGCCCAGCCCACAAATCTTGCTCCTCCCAAGAGGGATCCTCTCCTCAGTGCGGGTGACAGGAAAAACACACAAGATGCACCAAGGCTCGCAGAGGAACTTACGATATGAGCAAATACTTTCTCGGACAAGCGGCCATAGGAGTCCCAGCGCACCCCTCCCAGCCCACATATCTTGCTCGTCCTTTCCCTCTCGCTCTCGCTCTTTCCGCCAGCCTCAGGAGAATCAGCAGTCAGGAGAGATTGAGCAGAGTCCATAGGTGTGCAGTGCGGTGGGCCGTACTGGTCAGCGTAGCTAAGATCCCCTGCAAACAGCACCAGGCTGGGGCTGCCGGCTTTCACGTTGTCGAATGTGGTGCTGCTGTTGAGCGTCTGACCCACATCGCCTGGCGGGGAGGATGTGGGGCAATTATGGCATGGAGGGCAGAGGGGATAGAGGTGAGGTGGGAAGCAGGAGGCGAAAGAGCTCAGGTCCCCCGCGAACAGCACCAGGCTGGGGTTGCCGGCTTTCACGTTGTCGAATGTGGTGCTGCTGTTGAGCGTCTGACCCACATCGCCTGAAGAAGGAGAGGGGCCATGGGGACAGGGCACGGGGAAGAGAAGGAGGGAGGCCAGATGGAAAAAGAGGGGAAAGAGGACGGGAGGAGAGCACTCAGCTCCCCTGCGAGAAGCACCAGGCTGGACCTGTGGGCTTTGACATGGTCAAATGTGGCGCTGCTGCTGAGCGTCTGAGCCACATCGCCTGGCGGATCGGGGCAATGGAGACCAAAACGAGGAGGGGAAGAACATTCAGCATGCGAGCAGCACCAGGCTGGACCTGTGGGCTTTGACATGGTCAAATGTGGCGCTGCTGCTGAGCGCATGAGCCTCATTGACAGGGGCCAGGGAGCGTCTGAGTGTAGACAGTGAAGTTTTGAGACGTCTCCGAACTTCACTTTCGCCTTTGACACGGTCAAATGTGGTGGTGCTGCTGCTGAGCGTCTGAGCCTCATGGTAAAAAAGGAGTTGTTACATAAGAGAGAAACAGACACACCACAAGTGGAGGGGTGGAGCGGAACGGGCCGACGGGTTGAAGCAGTCAACTGGAATACGCAAAATCCGACTGGCCCCTATCCTGACTCATCTGACTATGAATAAACTCACCCACAAGTGCGACTTTGAACGGGTAGGCGGAAGCAGAGCCAGGGGCAGGGAGAGACACGAAGGAGCGTGTGATGGGAGAGCCTTCGATTCGGTAGAAGTAGCGCGTGGAAGGGAGGGGAACGAGAGGGTGGGTGGTGGAGGCCACATACCCCAGGGCGAGAAACAGACTCACAACTCACCCACAAGTGCGACTTTGAACGGGTAGGCGGAAGCAGAGCCAGGAGAAGGAAGCGAGGTGAAGGAGTGGGTGGTTGGGGAGCCCTCGATTCGATAGAAGTAGCGCGTTGCGGGGACGAGTGGGCCGATGGGGATGAAGAATGTATCTCCCGACACGTATGCTCCGTCTGTGCCCTCTGCGAATGCATAGCGGAAGGAATGACCACTGGTCATAACAGGGGGGAGGAAAGAAGGGACGGAGGGGAAAAAAGGGGGGGAAGGGAAGGAGGGCGGCTGCAGATTGAGGCAAACCAAGTTACCCTCCCATTTAAGGTGTAAGGTTGAAATGTGCCCTACCTGACCAACTGGTTAAGAGTGTTGGGTTGTGCTCCTCCACATTGAGGCGAACCAACCAAGTTACCCTCCCATTTTAGGTGTACATGTGGACCTTGCCCCACCTTGCTGACTGGTTGAGGGCGTTTGGGTCCGTGCCATAGTGCACGGAGTGCTTGCGCCTGCTCATTGAGATGAATAGAGTACCTGTTAGGTCTGTGTGTACACATGGATCCTGCCCCACCTTGCTGACTGGTTGAGGGCGTTTGGGTCCGTGCCATAGTGCACGGAGCGCTTGCGCCTGCTCATTGAGATGAATAGAGTACCTGTTAGGTCTGTGTGTACACATGGATCCTGCCCCACCTGGCTGATTGGTTGAGGGCGTTTGGGTCCGTGCCATAGTGCAGGGAGCGCTTGCGCAGATGAACAAAGTTTGCCTTTCCAATTTTAATTAGCACATGGATCTTGCTGCACCTTGCTGACTGGTTGAGGGCGTTGGGGTCCGTGCCATAAAGCACAGAGCGCTTGCGCCTGCACTTGCTCGCACCCATCCCGCCTTCCACAAAACCCCCCTCCACCTCCCTCTCTTCCCCCTCCTCCCCTTCTTCTTCTCCTCCCTCCCCCTCCTTCGCGTCCTTCTCGTCCTCTTCCTCCTCCCCCACACCTGCTTTCCCCTCACTAGACTTGATGACACGCCCTGCCTCTTCCCCTAGTTCCGTGAGCAGGTCAATCGGAAGTTTGTGCCTCCTCTCACATGCGCTTAACGGCATGATGTTGGGGATGACAAACCGTACAAACATGAAAAGGCCATCGGGAGAAGCTGGGGCGAGAAGCACCTGGGCAGAGAAAAGGGAGGGGGGAGGGTGGAGGGTGGAGGGAAGAGGGGTGAAGAGCGCATAAGCATGGGCAGCTTGTGCCTCTTCTCGCATGCGTTTAACGGCATGATATATTGGGGATGACAAACCGTACAAACATGAAAAGACCATCGGGAGAAGCCGGGGCGAGAAACACCTGAGGAAGAAGAAGGGTGAGGGAGGGAGGAGAAAAGGTGGGGGAGAAGAAAGCATAAGTTGGGGCAACTGGTGCTTCATCTCGCATGGGCTAAATGGCATGGTGTTGCGGATGCTGCACCGTACAAACAAGAAGAGACCATCAGGAGAATCTGGGGCGAGAAGCACCTGCTCGGGGTGGTTAGTGCCGTTCTGCTGGTGGTAGTCCAACCAAGGGAATGTCAGGAGCCGTGTAGGGTGATTCAAACGTGCATCTGTGAACCTTATTCAAGAGGGAGTGCTAGGATCATGCATAGAGCAGGCTGACCTGCTCGGGGTGGTTAGTGCCGTTCTGCTGGCGGTAGTCCAACCAAGGGAATGTCAGGAGCCGTGTAGGTTGACTCAACATTCGTCTGCCAATAACAGCCAGACTCACCTGCTAGCAGCAAACACGCTCATTCCCGCTGTAGCAACCAGACCTGCTCGGGGTGGTTAGTGCCGTTCTGCTGGTGGTGGTTCAACCAAGGGAATGTCAGGAGCCCTTCCTCGGGTCCGTGTAGGTTGTGACTCAAACGGGAGTGCTAAGAGCATCCAGACAACTGACTGACCTGCTCGGGGTAGTTGGTGCCGTTCTGCTGGTGATAGTCCAAGGGAATGTCAGGGGCCGTGTAGGGTGACTCAAACGGGGGGCTTGCGAGGTCGGGATCAGGCACTGCACGGTACGCCACTCCCTGCGCTGTAAGCACACTCGACCAAAAGAAAGAGCAGAAGAAATAACGGAAGAAACATGCTAGACGTGAGGTTTTGAAAGCAAATACTACTGTTTTTTTTGCTACAGTTGTCTCTTTTTCTCTCTCTCTTGTCTTTTTCCAGTACAGAAGAATGTTTACCCAGGAAAAGGCTCTTATCTTGGGGATGGTTGCAGGCTGCTTACACGGGGGAGGCTGCTTCAGCTTCAGCTTCTTCTCCTTCTGATTCGGCAGCTGCGGCTCCTGCCTCTGCGAAGTATCAACCGCGTCTCTCGCAAGAAAGGAGCCGCTTCCTCTCAGTCCAATCCTGCTGCTGCTGCGGCTGCCGGTGCCGTCATTTTCCGCGTCGGCGTCTTGCTGTTGCTGCTGCTGCAGCAGCAGTTGCTGAGGCTCTGCCACGTCAGCCAACGGCAGGCGAAGGACGCCAGGAAATAACGTTCTGGCGGAGAATCCCTTTTGGGGAGTTTCAACAGATACGCCGGGAAAGAACGGCCTGGCGGAGAATCCCGCGCACGCGGTAAGGCCGGCGAGAAGCAGCAGCGGGAGGAACGCGGCACGGATTCCCGCCATATCTCGCGTGGATTCGCAAACGGAGGAGAAGCAAAATATGCACGTAGTCTAACCGCGAATTTTCGGTCAAGAAAGGAGGCCTGCACGACGCAGCGATGCGCCGGGAGAGATTTGAAGAGAAAGCTCCGCGGGGTGTTGCAAATTCAAGAACTCACAACAAAGAAACAACTGCAGGCAATAGACAGCAAGGAGGCTGCTTGATTTGTGTGCTGCTGAAAATCGTCGGGGCTCGGGATGCGGCTCCATAAGGTGTTTCGCGTTCTAGAGTGGTAGATAACGATTACAGAAGGGTTGTATGCAGTATTGAACCTTTCGGGACACCCGTTCTGCAAGAGCAATTCAAGGGCGAGGGCTGTGCTAGATTCGCGAGTTCCGCGAGCCTTGAGAATGCCGTACGTTACATACAGGGCAATCAAAGGAGCTGGAACTGAGAGCGACATCAAACGTATGATGTAATACAATATCAGACAATTTCACTTCACAGGCCAATATCATGACTAAGAACACCATAGATATTTTGACATGACACTTCCCCATTTCCTTTTCGATTCTCAAAACGCTGCATGACATCGTTCTTCACCACTTAGCTAGAAATAAATACTATGGCAAATCACTGGTGTTGCTGCTGCGGGTGCATACCATGCGATGCCCTTCTAGCCTGGTACTGCTGCCATGCAGATCCCGTCCCGCTTAAATCCCCGCTGTTACCAACGTTACCACTTCCTCCCGACCCCCGTAACTGCTCAGGCCCAGGCTGTTGCCAGTGCGACTGTTGCATGTACTGCTGAGGAGGAACCGGGGAACCCCCACGTCCTCCGCCTCCATACATTGAACCTGGACCATTACTATACCTTCCCCCAGCTCCTCCACCCACATTGTAAGTGCTAGATATCGGCGCGTTACTGTAGCTTTGGTTTATATACTGATTTTTATGCTGCCTCTGCTCCCACTCCCCTGTAGAGAGGGTCCGTCCAATTCCCCCTAGCCCTACAGGCTGCCCCATATAATCACCACCATATCCACCACCAGTGCCATTCCCATGACCACGATCACCTCCACCGCCGCCACCACCATTGAAACCCTGAGGTCCCAGACCTGGGCCTGGTCCAGAGCCCAGACCAGCTCCCGAACCTGGCCTTGAACCTTGACCCATACCTGATCCCGAACCTGCTACCATGCCTGGGCCCATACCTCCTCTCATGTCCCCCCGTATATTACCAGAATAACCCCCACCACCAGCACCAGAGACTTGAGTTGAAGAACCATACCCACCCATTCCCTCTGCCCCCTGTTCCCACCCACCCCCCATCCGCCCCCCTCCTCCCCCTCCTCCCCCCCCCCCACCCTGCCACATCTGCTGGGAGTATTGGTTAGGCGGCGGCGGGGGGTAGTGGTCGTAAGGCCGCTGGGGGTAAGAGGGGTTCTGCTGCGGTTGGGGGTGGTGGTATGGGTTTTGCTGGGAAGAGTAGGGGTACTGGCTGGGTGACTGGTGCAAGGGAGCCGTGTGGGGGCCTTGCAAGGGGAAGTTGTGGGGGCGGTCGTGTGGGGGGATGGAGAGGGAGGAAGCTCGGTGTGGGGAAACGTCTCTGCTCAGGGTGATGGGTGGGGAAGGGAAGGGAGGTGGAGAAGAGAGGAGGGATGAGGAAAATGATGAGTTGGGAAACAAGAGGAGACAGAAAGAATACCTAAGAAAACAAGAAAAGTCAGAAAGGAGACAAAAACAAACAAGAGAAGGCATAAAACGACCCTCTTACCTCTGATTCCAATGCCCCACTGGCCCTCCACCACCAAACCGATCGCCACCGCCACCGTACCCATCCCCACCGCTGCCATACCCATCTCCACCACTGCCATACCCATCTGCACTACTCCCCCTAGCGACCATCTGAGGAGGTGGAGGAGGAGGAGAAAGGCCATGAGGGGCCCCATACATCCCTCCACCCCCACCACCACCACCAGCACCACCACCACCCCCACCACCAGCACCAAACCCACCACCGCTACTGCTGCTGCTGCCACTGCCACTGCCAATCCCACCCCCACCCATGCCCCCATCGGGGAACAAAGGCTTTGCACGCCCATAGCTTGAGGGTGATCGGGGGGAAGATGGCTCAGGAGATCGTCTCGATATAGGCTGATCCTGTACAGACTGCCGTTGTTCCAACCCACCATACTGCTGCTGCTGCTGCTGCTGCTGCTGCGAGTTCTGGTGGTGATAAGGAAGAGAACCAGTGGGAGCATACGCACCAGGCTCTGGTCCAGACGACATTTGCCTATGGCTATACCCTTCCCTCTCCCGCTCTCTCTCCCGCTCCCTCTCCCGCTCCCTCTCCCTCTCCCACCTTTCCCTATCCTGCTCCCTCTCTCTTTCTCTCTCTCGGTCATACGATGGATACCCATCTTGCTCTCCCCCCAACGATCTCCCACCACCGCTATATGGCCGATCCCCCGCCCCTTCACTCTCCTCCAGGTAAGCTGCTTGGTCTGGAAGGGCCGGCATTCCATGGCTGTATGTGCGTCCTGACTCTCTGTCCGGGCGGCGGCGGGGCGGCGTGAGAGGGCCGGAGAGGGATTTAGGCTTGCTTCTAGGCGGGGATTTGCCTGGGTAATTAATACTGTTGTTGCTGCTGCTGCCTGTGCCTCCAACGGGTTGTAACTCATTAGATGTGGGACTGCGTGTGCGGTCGAGAGGCATCTGCTGCTGCTGCTGGTACTGGTGATGAGGAGGAGGTGAGGTCCGGTTGTCCTGGCTCGGGAAAAGAGGCTCGGGGCCCGAACCTGAATGGCTTCTACCACTAGCGCTGGAAGCTGCAGTGCTGCTGGCGGAGAAGAGAGGCTCGGGACCCGAACCGCCACCCGAGCCTCGGAACAACGGCTCCGGACCACCATTACCAGCCAAACCACCCACACTGCCACCAGCAGCAGAAGTTGCAGGACCTGCTGCAAACAGAGGCTCCGGGTCCCCCCTACCAACACCAACACCGCCAATGCCACTGCCACCAAACAAAGGTTCTGGATCCCTCCTACCACCGCCGACACCGCTGGCACTGCCACCAAACAAAGGCTCTGGGTCACCCCTGCCGCCGCCGCCACTGCCACTGCCGCCAAACAAAGGCTCTGGATCCCTCCTACCACCGCCGCCGCTGCCAATGCCACTGCCACCAAACAGCGGCTCTGGTCCGGTTCTGGTAGCACCAGCCCCATCACCAGCAGCAAACCCCCCGCCACTCGCACCAGCGTTATTATTGAGAAAAGCTTCGGCATGATCAGCCATCTCTCGCAGGTCAACAGTTGGGCTGCTGCGGGTCCTAGCAGGTGGTATCACTCCCCCTCCTCCCCCTCCCCCTCCTCTTTCCTCTAGCCCAAACTCACTGCTGTTTTGCCCCCTTGAGTACATATGCTGTGGGCTCATTCTCCCACCTCCGTTGGCCACCAAGCCTGCTGCCGAGCCTGGGAAATACGGAGGTCCGGCATTATAATCCCGGGCAGCCATGTCGTCCCTCCATCCGTGCCTGCCAGGTCCGGCAGCAGGGCCGGAGTACATGCCAGGTCCGGACAACGCCGGGCCTGAGGAAGGAGGCATGGAGGACGGAGGCCCGGATGGAATCGGACCGGAATCGCGCCAAGACGGGTGTTGCTGCTGCTGATAATTGAGGTGCTGTTGTTGCTGCTGCTGCTGTTGTTGCTGCTGTTGGTGCTGCTGCTGTTGTTGTTGATGCTGTTGCTGCTGCTGATACTGCTGCTGTTGCTGTTGCTGTTGCTGCTGTTGATGGTACGAAGGTTGCTCCCATGGGGAAGGATAGGAGGGCTGGGAGGACACCGACCTGGGAGAAATGGGTTGAGAGGCAAGAGAGGGTGAAGAGGTGGGATGAAAACCGAGGGAGAGGGGAGAATCAGGATGAAAGAAAGAAGAGCGGACAAGATCAATTAAGTGGCAGCAGGAGAAGCAACAAGGATGGGTGCATGGGCTTACTTGAGCAAGGGTGGGGGGTGAATGGACTTACCTGGGGGAGCGAGGAGCGTCCATATGACCTGAACTCATGCCCCCACTCATCCCTCCGCCACTCATGCCCGCCCCGCTCATCCCCACCCCTACGGGCATGGGACTGGGGCCCACTGGCCCTGCGACGAACACATGCTGCATGAGCTTGTGTGCTCTCAGGCGATGGGAGGGGGAGGAGGTGCATGGGATGGGCATGGGCATCGGCTTACCTGGGGGAGCGAGGAGCGTCCAAATGACCCGAACTCATGCCTCCACTACTCATGCCTCCACTGCCCATGCCTCCACTGCTCAACCCCATCCCCACGGGCACTGGCCCTGCGACAAACACATGCTGCATGAGCTTGTGGGCTCGCAGGCGGTGGGAGGGGTTGACAGCGAGGCAGTGGCGGAGGAAGTCCTTGGCGCAGTCTGAGAGGTGGCTGGGGATGGGCGGTGGGGTTGTTGTGCCGCCTATTCTCAGAATAGCCGCCATCTGGGGGAGGGGAAGAGGGGAAGGGTGGGAGGGAAGGAGGGGTTGAGTGCAAGGCAGTGGTGGAGGAAGTGCTTGGCGCAGTCTGAGAGGTGGCTGGGGATGGGCGGGGGGGTTGTGGTTATGCAGGATACCCATCACCTAAGGTAGGGGAGGGCCGGGGAGGGAGGCGAGGACAAGGCGAGGGAGAGGCGAGGGAGAGGCGAGGGAGAGGCGAGGGAGAGGCGAGGGAGAGGCGAGGGAGAGGCGAGGGAGAGGCGACACGCCCCTTTGTGTCCAGCCAGGGGGTGCGCTGCACAGGCGCGTGTGCATCAGAATGACAAGCTGACTGCTGGGAGTTGATTCAGAGCCTTACCCCATCAATAGGGGTTTCGGGTTTGCGGGCCGTCCTGCCCCCTGTGTCCAGTCAGGGGATGCACAGGCACTCCACCCCAGAGAAGAAACTCACCTCGTCAGTGGGCGACGCCCCCCAGGGCGGCTTGCCTTCGATGTCAAGCCAGGGGATGCGCAGACGCTTGTACGTGACAGCCCTAACAAGGTGCCTCCTGAGTCGACTCAGAACCTCACCCCCCATCGGTTCAGCTTACCTCGTCAGTGGGCGACGCCCCCCAGGGTGGCTTGCCTTCGATGTCAAGCCAGGGGATGCGCAGACGCTTGTACGTGACAGCCCTAACAAGGTGCCTCCTGAGTCGACTCAGAACCTCACCCCCATCGGTTCAGCTTACCTCGTCAGTGGGCGACGCCCCCCAGGGTGGCTTGCCTTCGATGTCAAGCCAGGGGATGCGCAGACGCTTGTACGTGACAGCCCTAACAAGGTGCCTCCTGAGTCGACTCAGAACCTCACCCCCATCGGTTCAGCTTACCTCGTCAGTGGGCGACGCCCCCCAGGGTGGCTTGCCTTCGATGTCAAGCCAGGGGATGCGCAGACGCTTGTACGTGACAGCCCTAACAAGGTGCCTCCTGAGTCGACTCAGAACCTCACCCCCCATCGGTTCAGCTTACCTCGTCAGTGGGCGACGCCCCCCAGGGTGGCTTGCCTTCGATGTCAAGCCAGGGGATGCGCAGACGCTTGTACGTGACAGCCCTAACAAGGTGCCTCCTGAGTCGACTCAGAACCTCACCCCCCATCGGTTCAGCTTACCTCGTCAGTGGGCGACGCCCCCCAGGGTGGCTTGCCTTCGATGTCGAGCCAAGGAATGCGCAGACGCTTGTGTGTGGAAAACCCTAACATGCTGACGGACCCTTGAGTTGACCAGACTCACCCCGTCAGTGGGCGACGCCCCCCAGGGCGGCTTGCCTTCGATGTCAAGCCAAGGGATGCGCAGACGCTTATCGACAACCCGCATGGCCATCTCAATGACAGTACAACCGAGACTCCAGATGTCCACCGGCCAGTTGTACCCGTCCGGCCGCTTGTTGATCACCTGGGAGGAGGAAAGGAGGGAGCGGAGGGGCAGAGAGGGGTGGGGATGTCGAGGAGTTGAAGTGAGCAGGCGTTTATAAAAACCCGCATGGCCATCTCGATAACAGTGCAGCCCAAACTCCAGATGTCCACCGGCCAGTTGTACCCGTCCGGCCGCTTGTTGACCACCTGGGGGGAAGCGGGCAGTGAAGTGGGTAGGCAAGGATTTTATGGATGAAGCAAGGAACACAAACGGAGCAAAAAAAACACACACACACACACAAAAAACGGAGCAAAAAAAAAAAAAAAACAAAAAAAAAAAAAAAAAAAAACACACACACACACACACAAAACGGAGCAAAAAAAAAAACACACACACACACACACACACACAAAACAGAGCAAGGAGGGATGAGCAAGAGGCGAACACAAACGTGTTCGCGTTCGCTCCTGCACGAACACCGCCGTTCGGCGGACCGAACACTGTTCGGTTCGCCGAACAGCTTTAGCAAAAAAGGGTGTTCGCCGTTCGCCTGTGAAGGCGAACACCTTGTTGATGCAGGGGAACACGAACGTGTTCGTGGCAAACACGTTCGTGTTCGCCCCGGGACTACATTCACTAAAGTCACACGTTTGTGGATTGTGCATTGTTGATATTTGTTAGGTGGCTGTAAGGTCCAAATAGAGTAAAAGTTCAAATCGTTGCACATTCCCTCCCCCCACCCCCCAAGCCAGTCCCGCCCTGCTTCATCCATGCTAATGCCAGCGTGTGACGGCGAAATGCTAGATCTGCACTTAAGCAACGGCGAAATGCTAGATCTGCACTTAAGCAACGGCGAAATGCTAGATATGCACTTAAGCAACGGCGAAATGCTCGATCTGCACTTAAGCAACGGCGAAATGCTCGATCTACACTTAAGCAACGGCGAAATGCTCGATCTGCACTTAAGCAACGGCGAAATGCTCGATCTGCACTTAAGGAACGGCGAAATGCCAAATCTGAGCCCAAACACCAAGGCCCGCGACCTAAAAATTGGTCGCGGGCCTATTCGTCGACGAACACATTGGTGTTTGTCGAAGGCCCGTGTCGAACACGAACACGTTCGTGTTCGACGCGCCTCGGCCAGCTGAGCCGGGCGAACAGCGAACGTGTTCGGGCGAACACCGAACACGTTCGCCCCGAACAATTTAGCGAACCGAAAAGGAGTTCGTTATATTGCTCAGCTCATCCCTAAGGATGAGCATTTAACCACCGGCACAGCCTCAGCATATGACGTGAAGCTGTGGCATGACATAGCCCCCACAAGCCACAACCTCACACCAGAATCACCACCGCATGCCCCACCCGGGTTAACTCCACTCCAGATCCACCTCAGGCACTACCCACCACACACACACCGTACCCTGCATACCCAACCAGCACTGCTAGTACTAACGCGTTCTACCCAGCCAGTACAACCAACCAGGCTTGAGGTACGGCTGGGTAGGTACGACTCTCTCTCTCACCTCGCCCTCACCTCATGTGCCACGCGGG
The DNA here is from genome assembly GCA_947471745.1 of Closterium sp. Naga37s-1. Lineage (NCBI taxonomy): Eukaryota > Viridiplantae > Streptophyta > Zygnematophyceae > Desmidiales > Closteriaceae > Closterium > Closterium sp. Naga37s-1. The sequence continues at coordinate 14,714 of CANJKZ010000074.1, read as the reverse complement.
AGATGGGACCCCACCCCAATCACCCTGTGCCTCACCCAGGTTAGGGTGGGGAAGGCTCACCTCATGCCACACCCAGGGGGGGGGGCTCGCAACTCACCTCAGGCGCCATCCACCACACGGTGCCGCGCATGCCTGAGTCTGCCCACATGCCATAGTCACCTCATGCCAGAATCACCCCATGGCCCCAATCAAGGGAAGGAGAGGGGCGGAGGTGAGGGCTCAAAACTCACCTCAGGCGCCATCCACCACACAGTGCCGCGCATGCCCGACATGTCTGATGGCGTCTCCACCTGCCCATGTGCCATGCCGTGTATGGGATGTGTGATGCGTGATGTGTGATGCGTGATGCGTGATGCGTGATGTGTGATGGGTGATGTGCGATGGGTGATGTGTGATGCGTGATGTGTGATGGGTGATGTGCGATGGGTGATGTGTGATGCGTGATGTGTGATGCGTGATGTGGTGTGGGATGGGATTCAGGATGTGGGATGTGTGATACATTATGTGCAATGATAGATGAGCATGAAGACAAAACGATGAGAAGGGAAATGAGAGAAAATGATGAAAAGCCATGGAGAGGGGGGTTGTGAGGTGAGGGGGAAGCGGATAGGCAAAGAGGAGTGAGAGGGTGGGGAGAAACGGAGAGACGGAATGAGAGGTGACTCACGTATTTCGCTACACCAAAGTGCAGGGTGTTTTTGAGAATTCTCAAAAACACCCTGAAACGGAGAGACGGAATGAGAGGTGACTCACATATTTCGCTACACCAAAGTCAGCGAGCTTGGCGTTTCCCTTGGTATCCAGCAGAATGTTCTTCCCCTTCACGTCTCTGTCGGTTGCAAGTAAGTAATTATGACACGAAAGGGAAGAAAGAACAGTACAGAAAGGCCTCAGAGTCATTATAACTGCGCCTTTTGAGGCGCCTCAAAAGTCAGAATGTTCTTCCCCTTCACATCCCTGTCGGTTGCAAGTAAGTAATAATGACACAAAAGGGAAGAAAGAACAGTACAGAAAGGCCTCAGAGTCATTATAACTGCGCCACTCATTTGAACCCAAGCACCCACCAACCTGACGCACGCCCACCCACCCACCGGTGAACGATGTTGTGGTCATCCACCCAGCCCCCCAGTTCCCCGCCCCCCCACCCACTCACCCACCCACCCACCCACCTCAACCGCACACCACCCTACTAACCCACCCACCGGTGCACGATGTTGTGGTCATGCAGGTACGCCAGCCCCTCCAGCAACGCCTCCCAATAGCAGCCCTACCTTCCGCCCACCTCAACCGCACACCACCCTACTAACCCACCCACCGGTGCACGATGTTGTGGTCATGCAGGTACGCCAGCCCCTCGAGCAGCTGGCGAGTGTACTTGGCGATCTGGTGCTCCTCCAAGGGGCCAAAGTCCTCCAGGTGCCTTTTGAGTCGACTCGAAAGCCAGCCCTTAAGCCTCAACCCTATACTGGAACCACTTTCAGGTAACGGCTGAGCCAAGCACCCACTTTCAAGCCCCTAAATCTCAACCCTCTCTTCTCCTCAACCACCCACCGATGAACGATGTTGTTGTCATGCAGGTAAGCCAGCCCCTCCAGCAGCTGGCGAGTGTACTTGGCGATCTGATGCTCCTCCAAGGGGCCAAAGTCCTCCAGGTACTTGGAGAGCGATGTGTCCATGTACTCGAGAAAGAGATACATGCACTTGTCGTCCTGGCGTAGAGGAGAGCAGGGTTGGTATGGGGGAGAGAAGATGGAAGGAGAGGGGAGGCGGGGAGAGACACAAGCATGTCAAGTGGTGCTCCTCCAAGGGGCCAAAGTCCTCTAGATACTTAGATAGTGATGTGTCCATGTCTTCGAGAAAGAGGTAAATGCACTTGTCGTCCTGGAGGGGGAGGAGAGGGGGTGGAGCGAAGAGGGGGATGGACATGGGGATTGTAATTTGAGACGGGCATAGTGACACCTGGTGCTCCTCTAATCCAAGGGGCCAAAGACCTCCAGGTACTTGGAGAGCGATGTGTCCATGTACTCAGCGAACAGGTACATGCACTTGTCAGGGATAGGAGAACTGGTCGAGGACTTGCTTGCACCCATCTGGAAGCAGTTTTCGAAACAAAGCAACAAGCAGCTCACAGTATCCAAGTGTTTGTGCGAGTGAGAGCATCTAGAGACTAGAAGCAGCAGTAGAAAGCAAGCCAAGAGCACAGTTTCCGAGCCCAGGTATCAGACCATGCGCTCATGAGATTTTAGAGACTAGAGGCTTGTTTTGGGACTAGGGACTAGACCCAAACTCACAGTTTCCGAGCCCAGGTATCGGACGATGCGCTTGTGACGCATTTTCTTCAAAGTATCGATCTCCTGCATGCGAGTGGAGAGTGAGGGGGAGTGAGGTTAAGTGGAGAGTGAGGGGGAGTGAGGTTAAGTGGAGAGTGAGGGGAGAAAGTGGAAGGGGAAGAGGACGAGGGAAAAGTGAGGTGGAAAAATCCTTGAAGTGAGAGTGCAACATGTGTGCATCTGTGTGTGCGAGTGTGCTATGCACGCATGGGCCTCAAAACGTCCACGCACATGTGGGCACTATGTGCACATGCACGAGTATGAGAGAGTGTGAGAATTGTGGGATGGTGAAAGCAGGTAGGGTGGGAGTGGGGAGGGGAGGTTGGGGGATTGGGAGAGAGAGAATTGCAAAAACGGATGAGAAAATGGAAGGCGCAGCAGCTTTTGTCTGAGCAAGCATGTTCAGGGGCCCAGACAGACATATGTGCGAGCACACCTGCATGTGCGTGCATGCACCCACCCACACCACTCACCCACACACCCACACCCACCACACCCACCCACACCCACATCCACCCACCCGCCCACACCCACACCCAACCTTCCTCTCACACACATGCACACATTGCCCAAAATGCCACTGCCACGCACCTGCACGAGCTGAGAGATAGAGTTGTGGTCCGAGATATTGACCTCCTTGACCGCAAACACACGTGATGTATCGCTGCGGATGAGACGAGGTAGCATGGAGGGGAGGGAGAGAAAGACATGGGTGTTTGCTGTGGGGGGGGGGGGGAGATCGACTTATGGTCCGAGCCGAGATATTGACCTCCTTGACCGCAAACACACGTGATGTATCTCTGTGGATGAGACGAGGTAGCATGGAGGGGAGGGAGAGAAAGACATGGGTGCTTGCTGTGGGGCGGGTGGGGAGATCGACTTATGGTCCGAGCCGAGATATTGACCTCCTTGACCGCAAACACACGTGATGTATCTCTGCGGATGAGACAAATATAACAAGGGGGAGAAACGTGTTTGTGTGCGATCAGGGAGACAGACGAGCACGTGGCATGTAAGATGTGAGGGAGGAGGAGTCAACGTTATTCTCTCCTGAATGCTTGAATGAGAAAAGAGATACGAGAACGAGGCATTCTGTAGATGCCCGCAGGAGAAAAATGGAAAATAAGCAATCGCGGAACAGTTGACCTGACTTGACTTGAATGGACTTCCGTAGAACGCCTTGACAGGACCAAAGGAACAGAGGGATTGAACCAGCATCAGAGCTGCCTCGAAACACTTACATGTCGCTTCCTTTGTACACGGACCCAACTCCCTTCGACCCAATCCATGAGACAAATTATCGAGATGTCTTAAGAAACACTTACATGTCGCTTCCTTTGTACACGGACCCGAATCCTCCCGACCCTATCCTGCTGCCCTTCTTCCACCTTCCCCTCTGAGGCACCCACCCGTCCCCCTCCTCATCCCCAGCACCTTCTGCTCCAGCGCCTGCTGCTGTGACTATAGGAGAGCCACCTGGAGGCACGAGCATGGAGCCCTCGTTAGTGGAACCTCCCCTGGAGAGGTTTCCAGGGGTGGACGCCTGGCCTGGGGAGGTTGGGTAGTGGGAAGAGGTTTGGCTGGAGGTTCGGGGGAACGGCGGTGGCTGAAACTGCTGTTGCGGGTACTGCTGTTGCGGCTGCTGCTGCTGTTGGTAATGCTGCTGATGCTGCTGCTGGTGCCATGGTTGGGAAGAGTCGGGGTTTGAACTTTGACTGGATGATTTGGGAAATTGCTGCCAGGGAAGCATGCCTTCTCTCCCCAGCTGCTGCTGCACCTGCTGCCCCAACGGCTGCCCTAACTGCTGCCCTGACTGCTGCCCTGACTGCTGCCCAAACGGCTGACCTGATTGCTGAACCAACTGCTGCCCTGATTGCTGCCCTGACTGCCCAAACTGTTGACCTATTTGCTGCCCTGGCTGCGGCTGCCCGAAATGCTGCCCGAACCCTGCTCCTCCGGGCAGCCCGACAACATCCCTCCCGTGCCCATCATTCATCGAGCCGACTCTCGACACTTGGCCGGGGGTGGACGTTTGGCTTGCCGACTTGGGAAACATCGGATTCTGTGGGTTCTGAGAAGGTTCAAAGGGCAGCGGCGGCCTGTCTGTGGCGGCTCTGGGGGAGGCAACGGGGGATTTGGTGGTGGGAATTGGGAGGGGCTCGAGCTTGGGCACGAGAGGTTTGATTCGGAAGGGGGATGCAGATTGAGTTGAGAGCTTGGAGCTGCTAGCGGGTGGGGTTGCCATACCTCCTACTGGTGGCGTCATCATGCCCCCTGGTGGCGTCATTCCTCCTGCTATCAGCCCTCCCCCCATTCCGCCCCCGCCCATCCCTCCGCCCATTCCTCCCCCCATTCCTGCCCCTATTCCTCCGCCCAGTCCTCCCCCCATCCCTCCCCCCATTCCTCCGCCCATTCCTCCCCCAATACCACCGCCCATGTTGCCCCCCATTCCTCCGACCATTCCTCCCCCCATACCTCCGCCCATGTTCCCTCCCATTCCTCCGCCCATGCTTCCTCCCATTCCTCTGCCCATATTCCCGCCCATCCCTCCTCCGAATCCCCCACCCACCCCTCCACTTCCTTGCCGATTCAACGCAGCAGGGTTCCCGGCAACAGGCGGAGCACCAAAGGGCACTCCTGCTGGCGGGGACATTCTGTGGCGGCCAGACGGCGAAGTGCCAGCTGAAGCGGACGCAACAGGTGCTACAGCTGCTACAGCTGCTACAGCTCCATCCATAGGAGAGGGCGCGGGAGTCCGCGGGCTGTGCCCCTGAGATCCGCCACCGGGCGCTCCAGATGTAGACACGGACCTCCCTCGCGCGAGAGGACTAACATCCCCACTTCCCCCACCACCGCCAAACCCACCGCCATCACCACCACCAAACCCACCATCAGCACGACCAAACCCGCCAGCACCACCGGTGCCACCAGCACCAGCAGCAGCACCGCCCGCGCCCCCTGCTGCTCCTCGACCTACGAGGATTGACGGCGGAGCCTCGTGAGACGGCGGATGGTTCACAGAAACGGCTTCGAGGTCCCGGGAAGGGGAGGAATGCACGGGGAAGAGCGCGCGGACAGGCCCTGGTGCTGCTGCTACACCTGACCCTACACCTGACCCTACACCTGGGCCTACACCTGGCGCCGGTGCTTCCATTCTCACGGCCATTGGTCCTGAGCCCAGCGCGCCTACTTGTCTGGCGGGAGGGAGGGGCAGGGGGTTGGAGGCTTGACCCCGTCTGTCTGGCGACACGATGTGCGGATGGGGAGACCTGTGCTCCAACGGCTGTTTCGAAGGGGAAGAACCGTACAGCCCTGCTCCTCCTGCTCCTCCTAATCCTCCTGCTCCTCCTAATCCTCCTAATCCTCCTAATCCTCCTCTTCCTGCAGCTCCCATGGCTGATGGTTCAGGCGGCGTGGAGGGGCCGCTGCGCGGAGAAGACGCGCCAGATGGCACGGTAGGGGGCGCGACTGGCAGCGGCTGCAGGTTCCCCAGGTTCCCCCTCCCCCCCACCGCGCCTGCCGCGCTCGCCGCTGCTGCTTTGCCCACCTCCGGCGGAAAGGACTTGGACACATGCAAGGACGCGAGGCTGGGGTCCGGGCCTGCTTGCAGCGCCTTCAGCTCCTGCTCCGTGTCCGTCGTAAGCTCCTGCTCCTTCACGAAACTCCACGCGTTGGCGGAGTCACTACCCCCCCGACCCCCGCCTGACATAGAATCCGGCCGCCTCCGCCTCTCCCCGTCCTCCGCACCCGCGCTGCTCTTCCCCGCGCCGCCGTCTCCGCTTGCTGTCCGACTAATGCCACGCGTGGAGCTTCGTACAGGCGCGTTGAAACCCGGTTTACTGACCAGGTCCACCTTCGGTCGTTCGTCTTCATAAGGCAGTGCGACCCATTCGCCCTCCTGAGGCGATTTGCCAGCTGCGACTTTCCAGTACACTCTGCTTTGGCCCTCGAAGCGGTACCAGACCTTCTGCCGATCGTCCCAGACGCAGTAGCGGTTGCTGATCTTTCGCGCGTCCCCGTACGGATCTCGAGGCGGGGAGAGAGAGAACCGCGAGGAGGCACCACTACTGCCGGAGACGGAGGGGTTGTTGCTGCTGTCGCTGGTGCTGTTCCAGGTGCTGTCGCTGATGCTGTTTCTGGTGCTGTTGCTGGTGCTGTTGCTGGCGCTGCTACCGCTGGAAGGGCGCGAGCTACCGCCTGGAACTGCATAGTCTTCAACCGGTTCTGACGCAGTGCCTGCTCCCCGCGGCCTAGCAGCTTGCGGCGACGCATCCTCACTCGCTCCGTCTGTATACCGGGAATGAGCAGAACTTATAACGGGGATACGACTATTGCTACTCTCCGGCGATCTGCTTTCCTTCTTCTTGCCTGCGGCTGCTCCTCCCGAGGCTGCTCCTCCCGAGGCTCCAGCAGTCCCGCGAGCAGGACTACCACCACCAGTGCTGGTGCTACCACCACCAACTTTCGCCCGCTGGAAAATGGACAGGAGAGATCGGCTTGGTTTGCTGCTTTCAGAGTCGGAATTCGCTGAATCGGATAGGTGTGGGTGCGAGGTGGCTGGTTGTGGGTGAGAAGTGGCCGGCTGCGGTGGAGAGGTTGTTGATGCGGAACCGATGCTTTCCCACCGCTTCCCCGCGCATTTGGTCAGCACGGGCTTGACATCCATGACGGTACCGCTGCAACCCCGGCACTGCTAACTTGTGGTACCGACCAGCACCGAGGTGGTACCGATCAGCACCGCCGTGGTACCGACCGGCACCGCTAACTCGTCAAACCGACTAGCAATGTTAGCGATGGTGCCTGGTTGTTGTCAGTTTCGAGCGAGGATGTGGTTAGACCATGGTGGGTCGGCAATACCGCCAATCTGTCAAGCTAATCCCGATGGGGAAGAGCATTGGCGACATGACGACATTATGCACGAGCAGAGTTGCAATCAGGACAGCTGTTAAGTGAACTATCCAAAATATAATCAGAAAACAGCAAAAACGGAGTTCTGACCAGGCGAGCGCACCGACGTTCAGGTAGGGATGGGTGGAGTTTCTAAAACATCAATGGCTACAAACCAGAAATTGTGCCGCACCAATCTTGACAGGCATCGATTGTAGTCTTTACCTTTCCAGTCACTGAACCGGAACATCTGCAGATAAATTAACCCAGGTCAAACTTAAGACCTTTGTTAACATCGACTACTCTTACACCCAGGTCAAACTTAAGAACAACTAGGAGAAGTTCCGGAACCTAATGAACACTAGACTGAGTGTGCGTGTTGCGGCTCTCCAGGGACTGCCTGAGCCTAGGAGTCGCCGAGGACAGCTATATCTTGGGACTACAACCTGAGCAGCCTTGAGATAATCTGACCTAGGGTTTGTCGACATCCAAATTGCATGTTCTGGGAGTACCCGCTATATGCACGTGTGGTTCGCTAGTAAGAGCTTGACTAGGCTCATTTAGCAGAAGGCCGTTGTGGTATTTCCTGCTATCAGCTTCTTATTCAATCTGTTTTGAAGCTAATTTGCTAATCTCTTATGTTCATGGTTACTTCATGACTGTTGAGCTTTGTTTATGAATGAGGTTTTCTTGTTTGCTTTGTACAAGATGGGTATGCGGCGCGGTGACGAAGTTGCAAAACTGAATGGGCTTGCGATTCTTCTGATTGCCATATTTCCAATTCAAATATTGGGGACAAGTTGGTATGTATTGGTGGAAACTTTGCAAGCAATTGCTGCGCGCAAATGTGACATGGTACACCACATCGCACTGGTGCGCTTTGGCGTAACCTGGTTCAAGCAGATCCACCATATTGGTGCGACCTCTTACATTATAAATCTGGTGCGCCACATCGCACCAACATGCGCCAAGGGGAGGGGATATGCAATACGTCGTTATCAGGATTTGTGAAACGTATGTCAACGGAAGTTGTGGTTGGCCCCGTCCTCGCTTGGGCGGAGCCAACTTCGTGGTCGGGTGAGTGGGAGGTACAGCCGACCTGCAGCAGTGGGCGACACCAACTTGGGCCGACCTGTAGGATGACCGACTTGGTGAAATCGGCGGGTGGTCGTCGACTTCGGTGGTCGACGAGCACGTATAGCATTCGGTCGAGTTTCCCCGAGGAAGTCAACGCCGACCTGGTGATATTCAGGTCGACCAAGTTACCTTGGTGACGAGGTTCTGCGGAAGCATACGACACCAACCTAGTGGTATCCGGGTCGACCATGTTATCTAGGTGACGAGGTTCTGCTAAGGCACGCGACGGTCGCCCAGGTGGTTCTGGCGAAGTCGACCTCGGAGGTGGTATCCCGAGGTCGATGTGGCTTCTCAGGTGCAGTCGACAGCACATAGACGACTTGGTGTCTGCACTGTGCGGGTGACGAGGAACAGCACGCCAATCAATTGCGAGCGCCTGCGAAATGGGTGCGCTGCTGTCCTGCGGGTGCAATGCTATGCAGCCGCCTTGCTGCAGCATTGGCACGCCGTCGACTTGCACCATTGGCAGACCGCGACTTTGCTCTGCTGGAGCGCTGTCGACCTTGTCGTGCTGGAACGCGGTCGACCGTGCTGCGCTGGCAGTCGACCTGCATTCTTGCTAGCTCTGATGTAGTCAGCTTTGCCAACTTTGTTGCTATCATTCTGAACCATTTTTTTGTGAACTTTTGCTAGCGAAACTCTTGCCAAACCTCCCTGTGAACGAGCAAGTAGTGCAAGCACAAGCAAACGACAAAGGAACAAACGCAGGGATCACTCCTACCCCGTGCCTAGACCATAGACTAGCTCCCGTTGATCGAGTTATCTCCGTATTATATATGTCCAGCTTGTGAAAGAACGAGGGATGAGTGAACTAGCAAGCAGGTGGGTACAAGTAGGAAAACCTAAAAGTGTTGTACCCCATATTGTCTACCCCACTACAGCCTACACAGACTATAGCATATGAGTTTGACACACCCCCATAGGCAAAGTGGGGGAGAACAAGAGGTCACAAGACCAGTCAAGCAAAGCAAAGCAAGCTCAGGGTGGATCACAACGTCACCACACATTCCGAGCACAAGTTCAAGGCCACAAGGCCAGTTCACATGCAAGATCATATATAAAGGTAAACAAGCAAGTGCAGGTATAGAAAGATCACAGTACAAGCAAGGTCAAGAAGTGAGCAAGTGAGGCCAAGTAGGCACAAGACCTAGCATCGTACAGAAGCGCTGATGATCACAAGGCGGAAGTGCCTTGGTAAAGATATCAGCAGTGTTGGCCTCAGAGGCCACGTAAGCAAGGCGCAGCTGACCACGCTGCTGCAGCTCACGAGCAAGAAAGTAGCGAAGAGCAATGTGCTTCGTTCTGTGCTCCAGTCTGTGCTCCCGACACAAGGCCAGCATGGCCTTGTTGTCTACGTACAGAACTGGAGGAGAACGAGGCGGCTCTCCAAGGTCAGTCAGCAGGTAGGTGAGCCAGCGTAGCTCCTGTGCAGCCATGGCCCCTGCGTAGATCTCAGCCTCACAGCTCGAGTTGAGAACAGAAGACGAGCGGGTAGACCGCCACGAAACAGAACCGGAACCAAGGCTGAAGGTGTAACCCTGTGACGACCGCTGCGCAGCCAAGTCGTCAACCCAAGACGCGTCTGCGTGACCAGTGAGGACCACTGGACTCCGCCCTCCAAGCACTAGCCCCATGCCCGACGTACTGCACAAGTAGCGCAACACCCTCTTCGCTGCAGCCATGTGCTCAGGGAGGTGTCTCCCAGGAGCAACATAGCGTGCCAGAATGTTGAGAGGGTATGCAAGGTCAGGTCGTGTGCAGGTCATCAGGTACATGAGGCAGCCAACAAGCTCTGGGTACGGGCCACTCGGCTCTACGGACTCATCCGAAGGCAGAGCTGAGAGCGAGTGGCGAGTAGACAGAGGAGTGGCCTGTGGCGAGGAGTACGTGAAGCCGAAGCGCTGAAGGACCTGCTGCACCATGTGTGACTGAGTCAGGGTAATGGTGCGCTGTGCTCTGTCCCGGGTGATCTGCAAGCCAAGGTAGCTGCGCAGTTCACCCAGGTCTGTGCACGAGTGTCTCTTCTGCAGCTCGGACTTCACCTGGGCGAGTCCAGCAGTGTCAGCTGTGGCAAAGACCAAGTCGTCGACGTACACGAGGATGTAGAACGGCGGCAAAGAGGTGTCGGTGCGCAGAAACAGCGACGGGTCAGCAGTAGAAGGAGCAAACCCAAGAGCCGCAAGTGTAGTCCTCAGTGTGTCGTGCCACTCACGAGGTGCCTGGCGGAGACCGTAGACTGGGCGCCGGAGGCTCCACTGGGTGCCAGGAGGAAAAGACCCAGTGAAGCCAGGTGGGCGGCGCAGCCAGATCTCTTCGTGCAGGCTATCCTGTAGGAAAGCAGTGCTGAAGTCAAGAGAGTGAAGCTCGTAGTCGCGCTGAGCGGCTATGTGCAGTAGCACTCGAAGAGTGGTCATCTTCGGGGTGGGAGAGAAGGTCTGAAAGTAGTCAACTCCCTGCCGCTGACTGAAGCCTCGAGCCATGTAACGCGCCTTGAAGACAGGCGGAGAAACTCGGCGGCCGCTTCACCCTGAAAATCCACATGCCACTGACGATGTTCGCCCCAGGTGGGGGAACCTCGTCGACGTATGTGCCTGTGGACTTCCAGGAAGCCATCTCTGCGTCCATGGCTGCCTGCCACTGAGAGGAGTAGGGACCCTCTATCGCCTCCGCGTAAGAGCGCGGAGTCGGGATGTCTGGTGCATCCGGGTCTCCCTCAGGGCCAGCAGCATGGACACGAGATGAGGTGAAGCAGCAGCAAAGCACTGGAACTCCTCCTGCCTGTCCTCAAGGACGTCCGTGCCAAGGGCACACTCACCCCCGACGGACGGAGGACAGACAGACTCAGACTCAGCGACAAGACTAGCAGCGTAGTCTAGACGACAGCGAGCAGCAAAGTCGACAAGCTCAGCAACTAAGGCAGACGCAGCAGTGGACTCGAAGGAAGGGTCTGTGACGACAGTAGCAAGGAGACGCGTGACAGTAGGACTGGCAGCACGAAGGGAGTCAGACTCTGGGTCAGCAAGAGCAGGAAGAGAGGACTCAGGAGGAGAAGGCAAAGGGGCACGCAGCGGAGCAGTGGAAGGACGCAGAGACATCCGGTGCGTGCCGGGGACAGGGGGAGGACGCGGACGCGAACCACGACCACTAGTGCGAGCAGCACGGACAGGCGACGCAGGACGAGACGCAGGCTCACGACGCTCAGCAAGACCTCCAGTAGGACCAGTGTAGGGAGAAGGAGCAGGCAGTGGGGAGGCTGGCTGTAACTGTGACTCAGACTGGACAGGCGGCGGACACTCTAAGAGAGGAGCAGGACTAGTAGAGGGCGGAAGACCAAGAACCTGCTCAAGGAGCGGAACGAAGTACGGCCGCGGCCGTGCAGCACCCCCAGAACCAGCAGGAACAGCGCCAGCACCACGAACGGCAGCACCAGCTCCAGTAGCACCCCCAGCTCCAGCAGCGCCAGCAGCTCCAGCTCCAGTAGCACCCCCAGCTCCAGCCGCGCCAGCAGCACCAACTCCAGCAGCACCAACACCAACACCCTCAGAAGCACCAGCACCAGCAGCACCTCCAGCGCCAACACCCCCAGCAGCTCCAGCTCCAGCTCCAGCAGAAGGAGTACCCGCAGGTCCAGCAGCTCCAGTACCTCCAGTACGAGCACCTCCGGGACCCGTGGCACCAGCACCCTCAGCAGCAGTAGAACCTCCAGCACCAGCAGCACCTCCAGCTCCAGCAGTACGGCTCCAACGCCGAGCAAACCACTCGCGCAGCTCCTGTGGAGAGAGTAACTCTCGCCGGGATGAAGCACCCGAAGGACCACCAGGCCCAGTCCCTCGAGACGCCACACGAGCAGGCTCAGCACCCCCAGGCTCCACACCCCCAGGCTCAGCACCCCCAGGATCAGCAACCCCAGGCTCAGCACCCCCAGTCTCAGCGCCCCAGAGTCAGCACCCCCAGGCTCAGCACCCCCAGGCCCCGCACCCCCAGCAGCACCAGAGTCAACAGCTACCTCGACAGGCTTCGACTTGCGTCTACCTGGGACACACCTGAGGGGGCAGGACCCTGAGGGGGGAGGGGGTCTACCGGGGGGGGACCTGGCGCGAGGAAGAGCGGCGGCGGGGGGAGGGACGCAGTGCGGTAGGGGAAGAGACGGTAGTAGGGAACCGACTCGTCAACGTGACGTCTTGAGGAGGACAGAACACGGCGCGAGGTGGGGTGGTAAAACTGCCAACCAGGCGCGTCAGGGGGGAAGCCAGGAAGACGCAGGGAACAGCACGGGGGGGACAGCTTGTCCGCAGACAAGTCGCGGACAAAACGCCCGGGATCCCCAAACACGGAACGCAGACGCATCGCTAACCTTCCCCGTCCACCCGCAGAGCAGGGGAGGTCTCCGGCATGGAGACCCGGGGCTCAAGGTTGATCTGATGCGCCGCGTACTGAACCGCGAACGGCCACAAGAAAATGGGGGGCAGCCGCATGGATCATGGACGTACGAAGCGACGTCCATAGACCATGCCAATGCGGCGCGTCAGCAATCCCATTTTGCTGTGGAGAGGCCGGAAGCATGAACGTCTGGCGGATGCCCTGTGCACGACAGAAGGCTCGCAGTAAGGTCAGAGGAGAACTCTCCGCCTCTGTCGGAGTGCAGACGCAGAACAGGAAAGTCAGAGCCAAAACTCTCTTGAGCTGGAGACGAGCAGCGCGGATCCAGTCGATCAACACCCCAGTGACCTCACCCTTGCTGCGCAAGGGGAAGACGGTGGTGTAACGCGAGTAGTCGTCAACCACCAGCAGGAAAGTAACGCTCGTGACCCTGTCTACGGACGCGGGCTGGGCCCCACACGTCCATGTGAAGCGTCTGCAGTGGAGCCTCTGTCGGAGGAAACTCGGAGGAGTGAGGAGCAGCGCGCTGCCAGCCCCTCGACGCAGGGAACGCAGGTAGGGGCAGGCCCTGGAGGAAGAGGAGGGAGGGACCGGGGGGAGACCAGAGACAAGGACACGGGAGGCCATGCCTCGGAGACGAGGCAGGGAGGGGTGACAAGGCGGTGGTGCCAGAGGAGAGTCAAGTGAGACAGGAGACGACACGAGCAGGGGGCAGACTCAGGACCAGACCTGGACGCCGCAGCAGATACCTGACCCGACGCAGCTACCTGACCAGACGCAGCAAACCGGAGGAGACCCAGTAGTCAGTGTGTACAGGCTCGACCCCGGCCGACGGGTAAACGTGGCCAAGTGTCGGCCCGTCCGAGCACACGTGCAGTGGGTCACTCGCTGACTCGCAGGACTGAACTGGTGAACCCCCCCATCCTGTAGATCAGCACCACTCACCAAGTTCGTAGAGAACGAGGGGAGGTAAAGACCAGGACAGGGTGCCAGAAGGGGCCGCCGGACACGGTAAGACAGTGGAGAAGTGGGCAAGGACAAGACCCCCAGAGGGGTCTGCCAGGGAGACCGCAACTGGCCGACTAAGCGGCGTGAGTGTGGTGCGGTCTCGAAAGAAGGAGCGGGAAGCACCCGAGTCAAGGGTGAAGGTGTGGGAGGGCCTGAGCCGACGTGGTACCTAAGAGAGCAGACTCACCAGCGACCTGGGGCAGCAGACTCACTAGCACCTAGAGCAGCAGCCTCACCAGCACCTAGAGCAGCAGCCTCACCAGCACCTAGAGCAGCAGTCTCAATGCCCGGGTCAGGCGGAAACACACAGTAACAGTCACCCTCATCACTAGTAGGCAATGCATACATGGCAGTGAGGATAGCATCATAGTCAAGAGTATAGATATCTACCCTCAAGCCTAAGCAGCTCCACCCAGTCGGGGAGCTCAGCCACGTCGCCAAAATCCCGTACGCCAGGCGTCGCTCAGACGGGCGAAGCAGCGGGACTCTGCGTGACCAAAACGTCCCGCAAGGCTGACCAGTCCGAGCACCAGTTGCGAATGACGTACGGACAGCGCGCAGTACCCCGTGACCCGTCACGCTGAGCGTACCACTCACGAAGCTGCTGGGGTGAAAGGACCGCGCTACGGACGACGCTGCAGCTGCACCTGGCCACTACAAGCAGCTGCCGAACTACTCACTCCAGGACGACTCCCACTACGGCCACCCCGACAACCCCAAGTAGCGTACCACTCACGAAGCTGCTGGGGCGTGAGGGACTCACGCGGACGTCGCTGGAGCTGCATCTGGCCACCGCCAGGAGCAGCAGGAGCAGTGGTAGCCGCAGTAGTAGCAGCAGTAGCAATAGCAGTAGTCGCAGCGCGGCCACCCCTACAACCCCAACTAGCGTACCACTCACGAAGCTGTTGGGGGGCGAGGGACTCACGCGGACGGCGCTGGAGCTGCATCTGGCCACGCCAGGAGAGAGTAGCA
>CANJKZ010000073.1:0-169295 GCA_947471745.1 Closterium sp. Naga37s-1 | reverse complement strand
CTCGTTGCACTGCTTATGCTATTATAAACCTGCATGTAAATTGGCCTTGTGGTCACTTTCTAATGCTCGGATTGTGTGGTGATCTTGACATCCACCCTGAGCTACGCTTGTTGCTTCTATTGACTGGTCTTGTGACCATTTGTGGTACTTGTTCTCTCTTACTATCTCTCACTTAGCCTATGGGGGTGTGTCAAATTGCATATTTTGTGGTTGTAGGCTAAAGTGAGGTATCATGTACAGGGTATGATCCTTTTGAGGGTTAGTACCGTCATCGCCCGAATATAAGACATATATGCCTTATCTTATACACTAGAAAAAAAGTTTGGGTTGTCTTGTATTTGGGGAAATTTTGGGTGTCTTATAAGTCATATAAATTGACAATATTCTATTGTATTATGTAATATTTACAGAGTCCGTAGAAACCTTGGGCCGACCTTGGGGTTGATGCATGCGTTGACATCATGTGCCACATGAGGGACGGACCAAAGCTGTCTGTGCTAGCAACATCCCTCCCTATTGATAGCATCTTATCATGCTGCCAGTGTCGTTTTGCTAACAGCAGCGCAAAGATCCCCTCTAGTTACAAGAATTCCCATAAACCTTAGTATGTTTTCAAGACACTGTCTCATACACACACATGTATCTACAATCAGGAATACCCAACTATAAGAAACACCCCAATTAGAGAAACCCCCTGTCCTCAATTCGCCAGTTGTCATATATCCGAACGTTTACGGTACTTGTATCACCATTTGTTGCTAGTCAATTATTTCTCCGTTGTTTTTCTTCAAAGAGTAGGATAGGAGCATGTCCTTATACCAAAAAGAGGGGAAGTAGCAGTTCACCAAACCCTTCGCTTGAGTAGAATCTGCTTTTGCACCACCAATACACAATTTTGAAAAGTGTTACACACTTTTCATATGGTGGTTATCGTATATTATCCCATTTAAAGCATTTGTACTATACTCTAAGGAAAATTCCTTTCCCTTACTTCGCGCCCCTTGCTTACCGCGTACACGACTGTTCCCGTCAACAGTTCCCAACAGTGCACCGTTACCACTCGCAACACTCGTCTCGACCACTAATCCCGCCACTGTTCACGACGCGACCCAACCTCACGGTTCGGTTGGTAACCCGCGCTCCGGACCTCCGCCTCGGTATTTTCCAACCTCGGCGCTAGGCCTGTAGCGCACCCCAATTTCTCGCATTACCGTTACCACGCTAGCTTTGCTACATAATCTTTGCTCATGCCTTCGCTCAATGTACTGTTTGCTCTGATAGTGCAATTCTCGCTCGCTCGCTCAATTGCACTCGTAGCACTTGGTATTCTGAGCCTACGATCTCTTCTGAAACTGCGCCCACACCTTCGCTTCCCCAATATCTCACTTTTTGGAGGGGCTAGTTGTCTCTCAGCGATCAAGCACCACTGCTTGTGTGCCCTCTTGTAAGCACACTCAGCTTAGACTGAAGCTCTCGCTGAGCTCGTCCGACACCCCCGCCATGGCTAAATTCAGCCTCGCGACGCTGACGCAAGAGCGCCTCGACGAACTTCTACGCCAAATCGAGGAATCGACGCTCGAAATCGCGACGCTCACAGTGGAACACGACTCCGCCCAACAGCAATAAACGGCGAATGCACCAGCACCAGCACCTGCAAATGCACCTGCACAGTCAGATGAGCCAATTGGGATCTCATCAAGAACACAGTCACATCACGACAGCGTGTGACAACGCTTGGGCGCGATCAATGATGGCGCCGCCCAATCGATGCCAGGCATGGAGAGAATCAGGACTGTACCGGGCGTAAGTGTACCTCGCGAGGCTCGTCGTCACGTCGGATTTGTTGCACCTGCCGGCAACGATGACATTGGTGAGCCGGTGCCCCTCAAGCCGCAACGTCTGCCCTGCTTTGATCCTAGCTAGCGTGGAGGTTTGACGGTTCAATCGTGGGTTTTCACGATGAACGTATTTTTTTTACGCGAATTACGTCACGTCGGAGGTTGCGAAGATTTGGTACGCCGTTTCATTGCTGCGGGGCCCCGCCATGGACTGGTGGCGAGTCATCGTGACGTCGCCGCGCCCCTACAAGCCACTGTCGCAAGAGGAAGGGCCCGCGGACCAAGCCGTCACCTAGAGTTCGTTCTACAAGACCGCCCAATAAAGCACGTGGGATGCGTGGTGCGCAGGGCTTCGGGCGCGCTTGGAGCAGATCGCGGCTTCGATTTCGGCACGCCAAAAGATGCGTACTTGGTGGCAACTCGGATCGGTTCAAGATTACACCAACGGTTTTCTTGCGATTTGTGAGCAGGTTGGCTATATGCACGAAGCCGAGCGAGTGGATCGCTACTTCGGCGGCCTGAAGCCTGACATCCTGCACGAAATTTCCGCTTCGCGAGATCTCGAACTTCAACGAATCCTGGCGCTAGCGGAGAAAATCGATATCCTACACCGTCCAAGACCGGGGTCCTACAACGAACATCGCTCTCGAGGACCGATCGAGCACGCCACTGTACATGGCGTTGCGACAAATGCACTGCCGCGACATTTTATTGACGGAGGAGCATGTCACAGCTTAGTTAATACCGCAACGGCACAAAAACTGCAACTGCCACTTAGCCGCTGCTTGCCGGAGATCGATGCACGCTTAGTTGACGGCACGCCGCTGGCTATACGGGAAAAGGTGAAGAGAGTGAAGGTTCGCCGTGGGGGGAATTTCGGGTTTACACAGGAAATGCTCGCGACGACACTGGATGGGAACGACATTTTAGTGACTCTACAACCCGCAAGTTGAATGGACGACATGTAGCTGCACTGTGCGAAGCGGTGGTAACTGGGTCGAACTACCTCGCTGGCATTCGCCTAAGTCTTTGGTCCACGTCAACACCATCATATGAAACAGGCTGTCGTCGCTGGAGCTGACGTGTACGCAGTGGACATCACGGAGTAGGAGAAGCAGAGGAGCCGAGTGATTTTCAGAAAGTGCTGGCGGTCGTACCGCCCGAGCTACAGGAACTTTTGAAACGGTACCCGGGATTTTCCCAGACGATTTACTAGAGGGACTGCCATCTCAGCGAGCACACGACCACCGCATAGAATTAGAACCGGGGGCACAGCCAACCGTACAGTGACAGTTCAGACTGACACTGCCCGAACTTGACAAACTAGATCACCTGTTGGAAAAACAATTCATCCGACCGAGTTCGTCACCGTTCGCCGCACCGATATTGTTCACCCCGAAAAAAGACGAAGGGTTTTGCATGTGTATCGACTACCACGCACTGAACAGGGTAATAGTCAAATCTTGATGTCCCATCCCCGCACTGACGAACTGATGGACCAACGGCGAACGGCACGGGTATTTTTGAAGATCGACTTACGGGGATGTTACCACCAGATTAGAGTCGAACCATGGGCTGTGCCAAGACAGCTTTTAGAACTAAATACAGGTCGTACGAGTATACAGTGATGCCATTCCGGCTGACCAACGTACCGGCGACATTTCATATGACCATGAACGAGGCGTTTAGACCACTTTTAGATAAACGCGTGATTGTTTACCTCGACGACATCCTAGTTTACAGTCACCATAAGCAGCAGCACTTAGCGGACCTCGAAGCAGTGTTCAAGATTTTAGACGAAAACCGGCTACTGACCAAGGGTTCGAAGTGCGATTTTTTTCAGGACTAGCTAGAATTTCTAGGACACGTTATTTCGGAGGTTGGAGTTGAGATCGATCCAAAAAAAAAGTGGACACGGTGAAAGCGTTGCACCCCCCGACAGTTATCATGGAGCTGCAGGGTTTTTCAGGGTTCGTTAATTATGTGCGTCGGTTCGTCCCCGACATACCACGGTTAACTGCCCCACTGACACATCTTCTACGAAAGAATGTCGCTTCTACGTGGGGGGAGAAAGAGCATGCTGCCTTCTCTGCCCTAAAATTGTACTCTGTTCACCACGCGTACTGCGCATTGCCGACCCACACCGCCCGTTCGAAGTAGTTACATATGCAAGCGACATCGCCATTGGAGCCGTACCGATACATGACTTAGGCAACGGATTACATCCCATCGCATACGAGTCACGAAAATTGCATCCGCCCGAAAAGAATTACCCGATACACGACCGCGAAATGCTCGCGATCGTGCACGCATTCAAAGTTTGGCACTACTACTTGACCGGCGCAGGCGTGACAGTACGAACACACCACAAATCACTATAGTACCTCCGCGCACAGCCCCACTTCAACCCACGTCAGGTTCGTTGGCTCGACTTCCTCGAGTCAAATTTCCACTACATGGTCACCTACAAAAAGGGAGCCTCGAACATCGCCGACGCATTGACCCGCCCCACTGCCCAAATACACGCCATAGTACTCGCCCAGACCAGCCCTCTGCTTACAGGACTATTTACCCATGGCTACCAAACAAACCCATTCTTTACTGGAGAAAATTCGCAACAGACTCATGGGTTTGTAAAAGCCGACACCGATTGCATCTGGGTACTGGGCTACACTTTACTGCGGGAGTTAGTACTACAAGAGACGAATCATGACATTTCGGAGTAGAGAAAACATGGCAGCAGCTGCAGCGATATTACTAATGGGCCGAGATGCAAACCGACGTGCAGCGACACGTGGCATCGTGTCCCACCTGCCAGCTCTTGAAATCGTCACGACAGCGGCCGGCTGAACAGTTGCAGCCAATACCACCCCCAGAGCGTGCTTGGCAGTAGGTGATGATGGACTTCGTTGCGACGTTACCGGCCGGAGCAAGTGGGAACGACGCGATCCTGGTCGTCGTCGATCGGCTAACGAAGATGGCACATTTTGCAGCCTGCAAAATTCAATATCATACCACCCCAAAACTGACGGTTAAATAGAACGGACAAATCAGACCATGGAGCAGTTAATCCGAGCCACGTGCGACGACCCGGCAACATGGGAACAGCAGCTACCACTCATTGAATTCGCATACAACAACTACACCTCAGCCATGACGCAACAGTTGCCATTCTACCTCAACTACGGACAGAACCCAACAGTGCCCATGACCCCGAATCCCGACAACCCAGTACCATGCGCGCAACAGTTCGCAGAAATTTTACAACCAGCACGGACCCGAGCAGCAGACGCCATTAAAAAATCAAACATCATCGCTAAGCGTAACGCTGATCGCCACTGTCGCCCAGTCACGTACGAGCCCGAGGACCTCATTCTGATCTTCACTCAAAACCTCCGCCTGTCCATCACTCCGAAGCTCAGCCCACGATATTGCAGGCCATTTCGCATCAGCCACATGATCATACCTGTCACCGCCCACCTCCTCCTCCCTGCTATTTGGTACATCAGCCCGTCACTTCACATCAGCTTACTCCGCCCATGCGTCCCATCTACCAGTCAACTGCCCCGCAACCGCCCGGTCAGCATGATACGACCGCCCACACGACAACGGAGCCGATCATCACATCCGAGAAAATCCCGAGCCACCGAGTTCATGACCCACGTGGAGCTCGCAGGATTGAGTTCCTAATTCGCTGGAAAGACCGCATGCCTACCGAGGACAACTGGGTGCCCTTGGACAGAATTGAAAGCCAACCTGTTCTCACCGAGTACCTCCGCAGCCGCAATTTCCGGGATGTACACGCACTCTCGTAAGGGGAGTCTCTTTTTGGGGGGGGGGGGGTGGGGAGGGAGTGGGGTAGTGTAAGGAAAATTCCTTTCCCTTACTTCGCACCCCTGCTTACCGCATACACGACCGTTCCCGCCAACAGTTCCCAACAGTGCACCGTTACCACTCGCGACACTCACCTCGACCACTGTTCCCGCCACGGTTCACGACGCGACCCAACCTCGGCGCTAGGCCCGTAGCGCACCCCAATTTCTCGCATTACCGTTACCACGCTAGCTTCGCTACATAATATTCGCTCATGCCTTCGCTCAATATACTGTTTTGCTCCGATAGTGCAATTCTCGCTCGCTCGCTCAATTGCACTCGCAACAAATACCTTTTCCCTCCCCTTCATAAGGAAAACCACTTTCTCAAGCAATATCGGATCGGATGGACAAATATGTCTTATATCTGGCGACGACGGTATGCATATCCATGGTGTTGGGAACAAACAATCTTAAGCGCCTCTGTCGTGTCGAAACACCAAGGCACAAGCGAAGCAGAGCATATCGAGGCACCAGCGAGTCAACCCTCGGAGGTTGAAGTAACCGCTGGAGGTTACGCGAAAGTCAAAGGTCAGCGACCTTTGACTTGACAAATGCAGCGCGACAGCAAGGACACACAACTGACTCGACATTGAGCAGTTGCCCGAGTCGCACTGTATCGAACCGCAACAGTAAAAACAGTTTAATTATATCTCTTCGTATTCTTTGTACTCTTATATAAACCTTTGTACTTGCTTGTTTTAATCAACTTACTTTGCCCTCACATACCAGCGCAAGGTGGTTCAAGGACTTCATTTAAACGCTTCCGCTACTACATCACTCTACCCAGAGTTTAACCCTACCAAAGATCCTAAGGGGCACTCAGCCCAACATGGTATGAGAGCTGGTTAGGGTTAAAATTATTTCTCCTTAACACCTAATACACCAAGAGACATGTCTACCAGAAAGGAGAGGAGCTCCTCCAACGGCTCTCCTGGTACTACTCCTACTCCACCTCCTGCCTCTGGCCTACAGACAGAGGAAGGCACAACAACGAGACCGGCAGCTGGGTCTACTGAAACACCCGCAAACCAAGGCGCGGGCTTCGATCCAAGCATGATGGAGAAGTTCTTCTCCTTCATGTCCTTCTACGAGCAGCATCAGCAAGGAGCACCTGCGCAATCAAACAACAGCAACAACAACAACAACGTGACGCCCATGAGTCTCGATGGCTCATCCTACGCACGCGGGAATCAACAACAGCAACCTACCTTCGCTCCGTACGAGCCCCAGCGCGGCTCCGTCAGCTTCATGCCACAACCACAACCTGCACCGGGACAAGAGAGAACGCTGGACGCACTACAAGTTCAGTCGTAGTTCGCGCACGTTCTAAAACTGCAAACGACAAAACCCTTCGACGGGAAGGATTTCTTTACCTGGTCGTTCGAATTCGAGCTGATGATGGAAGGAGCGCAAATCCTTGGCTTCTTCGACGGGTCCCTGCCATACCCAACAAACGGCACACAGTATGAGAAGCAGCAGTACACCTATCAATCGATGATGGCGTACACGATACTACTGAGGAACATCACTCCAACTCAACAACAAAACATACGGTCTTACCGAGGCTACGGCAACTCCGCGGAGCTCGCGTACAATCACTTGAAGAGCCTGTATCAAGCAACAGACAGCGTAAACCAAAGTCGGTTAATGGCGCAGCTGACAACAATCGAAATGAAACCAGGCGAGAAGGGAATGGCGCATATCAGTCGCTGCCGCGAGCTGCGCGACAAGCTTCTTCGATGTGGAGGATCGATTTCAGAGGACGCCTTCGTCACGGTTGTCATCGGCGGTCTTGGTCCTCACTGGCGCTCCACTCGCGCCATACTACGAGCCTACGGGAAAATTTCTGAAGCAGCACTTTGCGCCGAAATCCACGCCGAGCAGCAAGACATGGACCTGCAAGAAGAACGACACAAGAGAAAGGTATCAGTGCCCGAATTCGCGTTTCACACTCAACGGCGCCACAACAACAACAACAATCGACCGAAAATCGTACCTCCGTTCTGCCACCTCTGCAAGACTTCAGGGCATCCTCGTACGCACTGCCCGAATCGACAACAGTCAACGTCGCCGCAACGCCAACTTCGCCCTTCAAGCAGTCAAGTCGCCTCAACACAAGCAAATCCGACAACTTCAGTACAAGTCTCAACAACATCGACGGGACAACCTGCGAAAGGAACAAGAAACATCGTCAGCTGCATGGCAAGGCTGAGTGACTCCTGCGTAACTGAGTCACCACCATATTACTCACCAGAAGAACAACTCGACAACAGCACGCCTCGCCGCGAGTCACTTCAACCGAACCCGACGTACGCCGCCATCGCTCAAAGCGAGCCGTCCGGGAAGGATACATGGTTCTTGGACAGTTGCTGCGGACAACATATGTGCTCTTCAGGACGTTTCGTTCAACGCGAGCACCAACTTCAACGAGAAGTCGTCATCACTGTCGCCAATAATCAGAACCTGCGCACACGACGACAAGGAGTAGTGCAACTTCAGTCACGAGAGACGAATGTCATACTGCAAATGTCCAAAGTCCTAATAGCAGAAGGACTTGGCTACAACTTACTGAGCGTCAGTCAGTTGATGGCGAAAGGCATACATCTGGAAGCCGACAGTACCACCCAGGAGTTCAAGCTGTACCACGGGAAGGGCGGCCTCTACATCGGAAAGGCGGTCTTGAAGAACAATGTCTTCGTTCTCGATTTCGTCCCAGACCTGGGCACCGCAGACAGTGACGGGATCGTCACCTTCACATCTTGGACGCACCCGCCGGATCTCGACCCCGAATTCAGTCCGGAAGGCTTTTGGTATTCACATACCATTCCTGAAGCAGAACGAACACGTGCGTTAGTAACAATACAACATTCGGCAGCAGCAGAGACAACATCGGCAGCAACAGAGACAACATCCGCAGCAGCAGAGACAACATCGGCAGCAGCAGAGACAACATCGGCAGCAGCAGAGACAACATCGGCAGCAGCAGAGACAACATCGGCAGCAGCAGAGACATCATCGGCAGCAGCAGAGACATCATCGGCAGTAGCAGGAACAACAACAGTAGCAGCAACAACGACACCACTCCTCGTTGACGAAGCACCACCAACACCCGCACAGCAGCTGAATCCGGCTCAACGGGAAGTCCATAGAAGCGCAAACTTCACCGCCAGCTTCTACTCCAACTCCGACGCGTATCGACGCTCACCCGGACACCGCGCCTCCGAAGACATCTGGCACGCACGCATGGGACACCCAAGCAACACTGTGTTAAACAACACAATAAGAGCAGGAGTCCTTGACAAGGACTCGTTACTACTACTCGACGGCAGAGAACTTCAACGGGCACGAGGAACATGTCTTACCTGCCCCGAAGCCGACTTACCACATCGGCCGTTCACTCCTCATCACAACCCGAGCACACCCGCGTACGCACCACTCGAAAAGGTGTATAGCGACATCCTGTACAATCGGGAACCAGGACAAGTAATATACAACTACACAATCACCTTCATCGACGCCGCCACCCGTTACGTCTGGCATCTAAACCTACCCAGCCGCGACATGGTCCTCGAAGCATTCGCTGCTTGGCTACCAGTAGCAGAAAGAGAGTCGGGCGTAAAGCTGAAAAGCTTCCAGTCTGACGGAGGAGGAGAATACACCTCTCAGCGATTCAAGCAGTACCTGGCGGAAAGGGGAATCAAGCAGCTCCTCTCTCTTCCCTACGCCCATCAGCAGCAAGGTGTAGCAGAAAGAAAGAACAGGACTCTGCAGAACAGCATGCGCAAACTGTTGCGTGGCTTGCGGCTACCCAACCACCAGTGGCCTGACGCGATGGACCACGCTGTCATGCTGCACAACTTGCTCTCATCTTCATCACTACCGAACAACGCATCACCGCATCTGCTGTGGACAGGAAAACAGGGCAGCACAAAAATGTTACGAGTGTTCGGATGCATGGTACAGTACCGACCCCCAGCAGCACGAGCGGGCCGATTTTCACAACGCGCACAGTGGGGACTACACCTCGGCATCAAAAAGAACTACAACGCGTGGAAAATCTTTGACGTCCACTCCAAGGAAACAGTAGCAGCACGCGACGTCATTTTCTACGAACGACTCACGCTCCAGACATACCTTGCCAACCTGCAAGAGGACCAAGATCCCACAGGTGGTTTTCGTGGTGACCGAGCCTTCGCCTCGGCAGCAGACGAAGCTGACTGGGACGAGCAGAATGTGGCCAACGCATCAGAAGAAGCTGGACCCCTTCCGTTCTGCTCCGTCGACGTCCCCATGGACGAAGATAACCCTCGCGAAAGTGTCAACGCCGAAACCTTCTACTACTTCGCCGACAACGGTTACGTAACACCTGCGACAGTCAACACCAACGAAGCAGAACGAGTAGGACCGAATTTCATACCTGATCCAGAAGCGGGAGATGAAGCAGCTTATCCCGAGGATGCAACTCTTCCCCGCTACTCACAGACTGGACTGCAGATTCTCGGACTCGTCACCGCAGTCCACGGCAACACTCTTCCTAAGGAGTCTGCGACGGTTCAGCAGGCTCTGGGGGGGGAACACAGGGAAAAATGGCGTGAAGCCATGGACAGAGAGTTAAAGGCGCTGGAGGAACGGAACACCTGGAAAGTTGTCCCCATCAGCGTGGCAAGGAACAAGACCATTCTCACCGGGAAATGGGTCTTCCGCGTTAAAACAAAAGCAGACGGCACAATTGAGAAGTTCAAAGCACGCTGGGTTGTGCGTGGATTCGATCAGGAGCACGGACGGGACTTCACCGAGACATTCGCCCCGGTTAGCCGACATACCTCACTTCGAATCCTCCTCGCGATCGCCGCCATGAAGAAAAGGAAGCTACGGCAAATCGATGTCGCCAACGCGTTCCTCTACGCACCTGTCGACGTGGAAATCTTCGTCGAGCTCCCACACGGTACCAACGGGGAACCTAACCAAGTCTGTCAACTGCTGAAATCACTTTACGGGATCAAGCAAGCTCCGCGGCTATGGCAACAGTACCTACACGCTCGCCTCATTCGCATCGGATTCCGCCAACTACCTCACGACCAAGGAATGTACCGACTCACTAAAGACACCGACTACATTCTGTTGATCGTCTACGTAGACGACCTACTCTACATCGGCTCCACTGACGACATCACCACCTGGTTCGAAGGGGAGCTACAGAGGGACCTCACACTCACGGTCTCCTCTACCGTCACACAGTACCTCGGCTTGAACATTCGGGAAGAAGAAGGCGCGATCTACCTCAACGCCGCTAAGTACGCCGACACCATCGCCAAACGCTTCGCGCTCACAGCTACCACCATCTCTACGCCCTACCGCTACGCGACAGGAAACCACAAGGAAGGATCCTCTCTACTCAAATCCGCCGGGATACGCGACTACCAGAGAAAGCTAGGATGCCTTCTCTTCGCAGCTGTCACCTGCCGCCCCGACCTCTCATACTCCGCAAGCCAGCTCGCCACCTACCTCAAGAAGCCTGAAGCAGAACACCTGGCGGAGCTCGACCACGCTCTCCACTACTTCGTCAGTACCTCAACGATCGGCCTAACTTACTACAAGAACACAACTACACCGACTAAATTAATCGGCTACGTCGACGCTGATCACGCTGGCGACTCCGACAACAAGCGCTCCCGCACCGGCTACATCTACCGCCTCGAACCTATCGGACCGATCTCCTGGCAATCGAGCAAGCAGGAATTAATTGCTCTCTCGTCAGCTGAAGCAGAATATATTGCACTCTGCTCAGCCACCAAGGAAGGACTCTATCTTCGCGAGCTGCTGGAAGAAGCGAAGTTAGCCGAGTTACCCAACTTCACTCTGTTCTGCGACAACCAATCTGCAATTCGCATCGCCAACAAAAATGGATTCGCGAACAGAACGAAGCATATCGCTCTGCAATATTTCTTCGTGAAAGACGAGATTGAGAAGGGGAGACTTGAACTATCCTTCTGTCCCACGTCCGAGATGGCAGCTGACTACTTGACCAAGAAGCTCGGAAAACAGAAGTTCGAGTACTGCATGCTGCTGACTGGACAAAGCCACGTCACCAGCAGCGACACTCCAGAAGCGAAGGGGAGTGTTGGGAACAAACAATCTTAAGCGCCTCTGTCGTGTCGAAACACCAAGGCACAAGCGAAGCAGAGCATATCGAGGCACCAGCGAGTCAACCCTCGGAGGTTGAAGTAACCGCTGGAGGTTACGCGAAAGTCAAAGGTCAGCGACCTTTGACTTGACAAATGCAGCGCGACAGCAAGGACACACAACTGACTCGACATTGAGCAGTTGCCCGAGTCGCACTGTATCGAACCGCAACAGTAAAAACAGTTTAATTATATCTCTTCGTATTCTTTGTACTCTTATATAAACCTTTGTACTTGCTTGTTTTAATCAACTTACTTTGCCCTCACATACCAGCGCAAGGTGGTTCAAGGACTTCATTTAAACGCTTCCGCTACTACATCACTCTACCCAGAGTTTAACCCTACCAAAGATCCTAAGGGGCACTCAGCCCAACACATGGCAGGTAAGGGGGCAACCAGTGGCAGTAGTGCTGGTGCATGGGGAATAAATCAATTACCTGTACATACGGTAGTAGTACTACACCTAGCAGTGAGATGGACAGACATGCGTTGTGCAACAAGAATCTTGAATGAAGTGTGTAGATGTCCCGCAGCTTCACCATCGCCTCTGGCCTGCAATGCTTCATTTCGTGGGTGCAACTGCGGCACCTTCACTGCTCCGCGCCCCGTGTGTCTCGCTTGCAGATGGGGCACACTGCTCGGCGCCTCAACCACTCATCAATGCACTGCCAAGAGCAGGGAGGGGCAGCAGCCAATGTAGGCAGAAAGGGTGGCGGAGGAAAGAACAGCGATGACACTGAGAGAACCGAGAAAATCTATATGCTAACTCGCGGAGCTCATCCCACAAGAAGAAATGGAACAAAAAAAACAAAAAAACAAAAAAAACAAAAAAAACAGAGGTTCAGCGCTCATGCTGTGATTATGAATGTGGTGATAAGCATTTCAATGACCCGTGTGCTTCCATCTCATGGAATTACTAACATTTGACTATGACATGCACAAATCGTGGAAGCCAGTCAATCCAAGTTCACTTGTTTATCCAAGTTCACTTGTTTCAAGCCAAGTGCAATTCACATTTCGGTGGAAGGGTTGGTCGACTCACCCTTTTGACTCACCCTTTTGACTCGCGCTTTTGACTCATGCTTTTTACTCACCCTTTTGACTCATGCTTTTGACTCACGCTTTTGGCTCACGCTTTTGACTCACGCTTCTTGTTACAAAAAATGACTTTGGTTGACTCACATCGCGATGGAAGGCATGGGAGCAGGGTAGGCGGCGGATGACTTCAGGCGGGGAGGGCACCTCAATGCAGATGGCACACGGGCCCAGATCGCTGTCATGTGCCTGGCAGGGGGGAGATGGGCGATGGAGGTATGGCAGGGGGGAGATGGGCGATGGAGGTATGGCAGGGGGGAGATGGGCGATGGAGGTATGGCAGGGGGGAGATGGGCGATGGAGGTATGGCAGGGGGGAGATGGGCGATGGAGGTATGGCAGGGGGGAGATGGGCGATGGAGGTATGGCAGGGGGGAGATGGGTGATGGAGGTATGGCAGGGGGGAGATGGGCGATGGAGGTATGGCAGGGGGGAAGAGACGGAGTTGTCTTTGACAATGCTGCTACCCAGGTCGCTATGGTATGGCTGGAATGGGGAAAACGACCACATGCATGGCAAGGGCAGTGTGCACTGCTGATGGGACATGCATCCCCCGACCCCACACCCCACACCCCACACCCCAGACCCCAGACCAGGCTGCACCAGGCGGAGAGGGGACAGTCACTTCCTTGCCGATGCACTCAGAGCAGTGAGCAGTGCGTGCAGCAAGCGTGGGCATTTCTGTGCTTAAGAGCAGGGCGAACAGGCTGTTGCAATGCGGAGCAACAGGTGCAGGAGAGCAGAGAGGGTACGGACCGTGACGAGGGCGGTGGGCAGGCTGTTGATCTCATCGGGCGTGGCGCCGGGGCGCACGACGGGCGCTGAGATGTCGTCCAGCGCCAGCAGCATCTCGTAGTCCGACCTGCACCTCGTGTGGCGTGGGGAGACGAGCAGGTACGAGAACCACGGGCAGGGAATGTGTGGGGTTAGGTGGGGGAACGGAATGCGGAGAAGGCAGGAAGGAGAGAGAGGGAGCTGTAACCGCACAATGATTGGCAGAGTGGTTGGATTGCAATGAGTGGTTGGATTGCAATGAGTGGTTGGATTGCAATGAGTGGTTGGATTGCAATGAGTGGTTGGATTGCAATGAGTGGTTGGATTGCAATGAGTGGTTTGACCACACAGCGTGGTTGAAGGCGCAAATTCATGGCTACTTAGGAACTGCAAAACTAGGCGCTCAGCCAGAGCAAAGCACAGCAGAGCAGCGCAGGGAGAAGGGAAGGGGGATGGGGCGGGGACACACTCATTGAAGGGGAGGGGGGGGCGGGGCGGGGACACACTCATTGAAGGGGAGGGGGGGCGGGGCGGGGACACACTCATTGAAGGCAGGGGGGGCGGGGTGGGGCGGGGACACACTCATTGAAGGGCAGGGGGGGCGGGGCGGGGCGGGGACACACTCATTGAAGGGGAGGGGGCGGGGACACACTCATTGAAGGGGAGGGGGGGCGGGGCGGGACACACTCATTGAAGTCGCGGTCGATGGCGGCGAGGCGGAAGGCGAGAGGGAAGTTGCGCGCGAGGGGGGGGGGCGGGGGAAGGGGGCGATGCGGTGGAAGGCGGCGTCCACCCCCCCCATGCCCGCCTCCAACGCCTGCCACACCGCCAGCCGCTGATGGGGGGGGAGGGAGGGATGTGTGCACAGAGAAGGGCGGACTGATGAGTGAGCGGGCGGGCAGAAGACAAAACGGCCAAGGAAGTGAGTGGGACAAAGGAACATGCCAAGGAACGAAGTATGGTGTTGGGAGAAGAAGGAAGGGCGTGGGGTAGTGAACAGCGTTATAAGGGGGGATTTCGTGACAGGGGACGGTTGGAGTTGAGAGGTGAAAGGAGGAGAGGGCGAGAACTGAAGGGGGGCGAGGGCAAGGAAAAGGACAGAGCGAGGGCGAGGGCGAGGGAGAGGGAGAGGGTGAGGGAGAGGGTGAGGGAGAGGGCGAGGGAGAGGGCGAGGGCAAGGGGCGCACGTCGGAGATGATTTCAGCGGCGGACCGGAAGGACCTTCCCGCCCTGTCCCGCCTCCACGCCCCCATCACTTGCCGCCTCCTCTCCGCCTCCCCTCCCCTCCTGCTGGCCGCACCCTCCCCTCCCACTCCAACCTCCGCACGAGCAGCAGCAGCAGCAGCGGCAGCGGCATCAGCATGGCCATCAGCAGCAGCAGCTGCCCCCGCTGCTCGCACATCATCCCCGGCATCATCCGCAGCAGCAGGCGCGTTCCCCCCAGCAGGGGCACGGAGCACGGGGCGGGTGGCAGCGTGGTCGCGCAGCATGAGGCGGGTGAGCGCTGAGAACCGCTGCTGCAGC
The DNA here is from genome assembly GCA_947471745.1 of Closterium sp. Naga37s-1. Classification (NCBI taxonomy): domain Eukaryota; kingdom Viridiplantae; phylum Streptophyta; class Zygnematophyceae; order Desmidiales; family Closteriaceae; genus Closterium; species Closterium sp. Naga37s-1. Next base: position 154,008 of record CANJKZ010000073.1, on the reverse strand, counting down.
CGCGCGCGCCTCTCCTCCACCGTCTCCCCTCTCCCCGCCTCCACCCACGCCCCTCTCCGCGCCCTGCCTGCACCTTCAGCAGCTGCCGCCTCCCTCACAGCATCCCCCACAGCCGCCACAACACTTGCCAGCGCAGAGCCACCATCCTCATCCCCGTCCTCGTTATTAGCAGCCCCACGACCGCCTTCAGGAGCTCCAGGCTCCAGCCCTGTTTCCCCAACCACCCTCTCCACCGCCTGCCTCGCTCGCCGCTCCACTGCCTCCCGAGCCTCCCTCAGCCGCCGCTCCAGAGCTTCCCGAGCCTCCCGTGCCCGCCGATCCACCGCTTCCCGTTCCTGCTGCGCCCGAGCCTCCACGAGCTGCTGGGCGGCGTGTGCCCGAGCCTCCACAACGTGGCGGGCCACCCGAACGCGCTCCTCCACCAGCCGCTGCAGCCGCCGCCGCCTCTCCCTCGCCTCCTCCTGTGCCGCTCCTCGTGCTGCTGCTGTGCTGCCTCCTGCTGCTGCTGCTGCTGCTGCTGCTGCTGCTGCTGCTGCTCCTTCCGTGATGGCTATACCTACTGTTGTATCGGTGGCTGCTGCTGCTGCTGCTGCCACTGCTGCTGCTGATGCTGCTGCTGCTGCTGCTGCGGAGCGGTGAGCGGCAGAGAGCGCAGCAGAGGCCAGGTCAGGGTGGACATCTGCTGCTTCTGTATCCTCGCCTGCTGCATCTGCTGCATCTGCTGCGTTTGCTGTGTGTCCTTCAGCTGCTGCTCGTGCTGCCTCACTCATCGGCTCATCCAAGGAACCCAGCACTCGCACCCCTTCCCACTCAACCGCTTGCTCACCTGACTCGCCTTGTCTCCCCTCACCCTCCCCTCCCACTGGCCCCTGCCCTCCCATTGGCCTCCCAGCCCCCACCCATGCAGCCCCCATCTCCTCCGCCCCTCCTGCCACCTCCCCACTGGACTCGTCTGCAGCCCCTGCCGTGCCTGCTCCACCCATCCCCCGCACACTCGCCCACTCGCGCCACCTCCTCCGCTCGCCCCCGTCGCCTGCGCCCATGCCCCTCCTCCGCTCCCTCCACGCGTCCAGCCCCCCTGCCTCCCCCCCCTGTCTACCCCCCACCGCCCTGCTGCGCGGCACCTGCCAGCCTGCCTGAGGAGGTGCGGGGGGGGAGAGCGCGGAGGGCAGGAGGAGGGGGCTCCAGTGCGGGGCGAGAGGCAGGTCGGCCGTGGCAGGCGGGGCTGAGGGCGAGGGGTCATGTGGTGCTGCTGCGGCAGGGCGGGCATGCGGGGGTGCTGTGGCAAGGCCGTCATGTGGTGGCATGGCATGGGCGTCTGTGGCTGCGGCATGGGTCACGGTGGCTGGGACAGCATAGTGAGGAGGTCGACTCACAGCATGGGCTGCACCATGGGCTACAGCATTGGCATTGCTCATTCCCTCGCTTCTGTTCATTCCCTCACCGGCCTCCCCACTCATCCCAGCACCATCAGCAACTCCAGCAGCCACATCTACTGCGGCACCATCCCTTTCAAACCCACGCCCCCTTTGAAACAAGAACCCAGTCTCTCCACCCTCTCCGCTCTCCCCTGCCTCCTCGCCATTCCCCCGGCCACCCTCGCCGCCACCACTCCTGCCAGGGCCAGCAGGGCGCCAGGCACGCGGCACTCTGTGCTGGGCGGCAAAGGACGGCAGCAGCAAGGGCTGAGCACCCACGGGGGGCAGGGCATCAGACGGCAGTGGGCGGGCCGGCACAGGAGGTGTGGGGTGCGAAGGCAGTGCAGCAGTGCGGTCACTCCCCTGCCTGCCTACACCCATCCCCACACCCTCCAACCAGCTCTGCTCATCCATGCCATGCCCACGGCCCTCCCCACCCACTCCCCTGCCACGCTCACCCCCACCACCCACACCCATCAGATGCCCGCCGTCCCTCACCCCATCACTCCTGCCAACCGCTGCCTCCCACTCCCCCCTGCCCCTGCTCGTCCGTCCAGCCCTGCTCGCCACCCTCGCCCGCATGCGTGCAGCAGCCCTGTCACGGCCATCCTCCTCCCTGCCCCGCAACTGCCTTGCCTCACCCCGCCACGGCCGCCCGTGCCGGGACCTGCCATGAGCTGACCTGCCATGGGGTGCGCGCGGGGGAGTGCTGCTACCATCTGATTCAGCCATCTCCGCACTGCCCCCCTCGTTGCCCCCCCCGTTGCCCTCCCCCCTGCCACCCACCCTGCCCTCCGCATCCTCATGGCCCTCACCCCTCCCAGCCTCATCACCAGTACCATTGCCCCTCTCCTCCGCCCCGCCCCCCACCCTCCCCTCCCTAACCTCCCTCCTGTGTGTGGTCCTCTCATCCCCTCCAAACACATCCTGCTCCACTGCCCCTTCGCCTCTCAACACCCCTTCCACCGCACTGCCAGTAACTGCTGCTGCATCCAACACTGGCGACTCGCCTGCTGCTGCTGCTGCTGAAGGTGCTCCACCCCCCCCACCGTGTTGCAGCGCGCCCGTGTGGAGGGCGCCCACACGCACTGCCTGCTCCCACCGCTGCCCCGACAACAACTGCCCTGCTGCTTCCGCCTCGCCAGGACCCACGGGCAGTGTGATGGTATGCGGTGAGATACCATGGGGTGTAAAGGCAGGCAGGATGGCGGGGGCGCCAAGGGCGGCGGGTCTGGTGCTGCCCACACTGCCCGAGTTGCCGCCCGAATCGCCGCCCGCTCCCATGGCAGCGGAGCGCGATGAGGGGCGCAGTGGCACTCTGGGGGAGGGAGGAGACCGGTGCGTGATGTGATGTGATGTGATGTGATGTGATGTGATGTGATGTGATGTGATGTGATGTGATGTGATGTGGCGGACATGGGGGGGGAAACAGGAGAGAGAGATGCGGATGATGGCAGAGGAGTGAGGAGGAGAGATCGACAAGAACGAGAGGAGAAAGAGGAAAGAGCGAGGAAAGAGGGAGAATTCTTGGCCATCGTTGGGCACAGCCAGCCAGCCAGCCTTGCACCCCCGTGTCATCCCGGTCCTGCTGCATACCTGGCGCGTGTGCGGGCGGGCAGGCGCCCCTCGCCCACGCGGGCGCGCATGCCCAGCGCCCAGGGGGAGTCCGCCGGCAGAGGCAGCGGCGCGTGGGGCGAGGCCGAGGTGGTGGCAGGCCGACCAGCGGGGTGAGGCTGAGCTCGAGCAGTCGAAGGCGGGTCAGCAGGGGGAGGAGCAGGAGGAGCAGCAGCGGGAGGAGGTGGAGAGGAGGGGCGTGTGGTGAGGGCCGGGGTGGCGTGCAGTAGCGATGCGCGCACAAACCCCCTCCTGCGCATGCGCATGCCCACAGAGGCGGTGGACTCAGCCGGTGTGCCGAAGGAGAATGCACTGCTGGCCCCTGCGCCCCCTCCACCACCAGCAGCAGCATCCATGGCACCCCCCTCGCCCTGCCTCCTATCGCGCCCGCCGGCGCCCATGGCATGAGCGTGGGGCGCCGCATGCAGCCCGGCTCTCCCACGCTGCAGCGGGCCGTGCGTGGGGGGCGAGTGCGGAGGGGAGGGGAAGTTGCGGAAAGAGGGAGAGGCGGGCGAGGAGGGGAGGTTGCGGAGGGAAGGTGAGGCAGGGGAGGAGGGGAGATTGCGGAAAGAGGGTGAGGAAGGGGCAGCAGCGTGATCAGCCGATGGAGAGGGCAGCTCAGAGGCTGTGGGCATCACACCAGTGCCTGCCTCTGCCTCTGCCTCTGCCTCTGCTGTCTCGTGCCACGCCCCTAGACTCACAGCACCCATGCCCGGCATCCCAGCACCCTCTCCTCCCCCTCTGCCAGCAGCAACCCCCATTGACTGCTCGCCAGCCCCAGCCGGTCCCCCTGCCTGCCCCCACCGCCGTGCCACGCGCGCCTGCCACTGCTCCGCCTCCTCCACAAGCCTGCCAGGGAACCACGGCACCCCTCTCCTGGCCTGCCCCCACTCGCGCCCTCCATGCCCTCCATGCCCTCCGTGCCCCCTTTGCCCCCCATGCACCCCCACAGGCAGAGCGCCGTCACCGCCAGGCAAGGCGGCAGGACGGGGTATGTGATCCACGCGGGGGGTGGCGTCCCCCAGAGCAACGTCAAAGTCAAACGCGTCATCCACCTCGTTCAGCGCTTCCTCATCCACCTCATGCCCCTCATGGCCCCCATCCATCATATCCTCCATATAAGCTTCCTCGCCTGCACTGCCTTCCAGCAGCCCCATATCCAGCCTCGACCCATCAAGCTCCACCATCTCGATCTCCTCATCCACTTCCTCATCCACTTCCTCATCCTCATCCTCATCCTCCTCTTCCGCCTCCTCTTCCTCTCTCACCTCCGCCTCCCAGGGTGCGACCCCTCCACCTGTTGCCACAGCCCCATCTGTAGCTGCAGCTGCCTCCGCAATGGGCCCTTCACGTCTCCCCTCCTCGGGCGTTTGTTCAGGTGCTTGTCCTGGTATTTCTTCAGGTGCTTGTTCAGTTGCTTGTTCAGGTGCTCGTTCAGGTGCTTCTTCAGGTGCTTGTTCAGATGCTTCTTGCGCAGCTCCAGCAGTCTGCGCCCTCGAAGGCTGTAGGCGCCGAGCAGATTGTCTCTGCAGAGGGATGCGAGGGATGGGAGGGATGGGAGGGATGCGAGGGATGCGAGGGACGGGAGGGATGCGAGGGATGGGAGGGATGCGAGGGATGCGAGGGATGGGAGGGATGCGAGGGATGCGAAGGATGGAAGGGATGGAAGGGCAGGTGCGCACGCAGAGACGGGGGGACAGAAAGAATGCAGCTGTGAGAGCAAGGCACAATGCGCACAGCACAGCCCAGCACAGCACAGCACAGCACAGCACAGCACAGCACAGCACAGCACAGCACCGCACCGCACAGCACAGCACAGCACAGCACCGCACAGCACAGCACAGCACAGCACAGCACCGCACAGCACAGCACAGCACAGCACAGCACCGCACAGCACCGCACAGCACAGCACAGCACAGCACAGCACCGCACAGCACAGCACAGCACAGCACAGCACCGCACAGCACAGCACAGCACAGCACCGCACCGCACAGCACATGGTTCTACTACAGCAAGAAGCTCTTCATCTCATTGCAATCCAGGGCACGAGGGGCGAGACGGAGCATGGGCGCCGCAGGCAGGCAGGGAGGAGGCGCGGAGCAGCACGGACCGGCAGGACGCCATCCACACGCAGCAGCACTCTGAAGTCAGCCGCGTCTTGCGCCTCCTGCTGCATCTCCCACGCACTCATGCCCTCCCCCAATCCGCCTGCCCCGAATCCCCCAGCTCGCTGCTGCTGACTGCGCAGCGCTGTTGCCGCTGCCACTGTTTCGGCCATCGCCTCTCTCCTCAGCCATCGCCCGTAGCTTGTTAGTGCTGACGTGGCACGGCCTGCTGATGCTGACGTGGCACGTTCTGCAGGTGCTGCCATGCTCGGCCGAGCCAAACGGGCAGCTTCCAGTGGTCTCAGGGGGGCAGGTGGCACTGCAGCCACGGGGGGGTTGAGTGCACCTGCAATACCACCACCACCAGTGCCACCGGCAGTGCTGCCAATCACACCAAAAGCACCTGCGCTGCCAGCATCAGTGCTTCCGCCAGCAGCCCCTGCAGAATCACCCCCCGCTACTCTCACCACCACCTCACTCCCCGCCACCTCCCTCTCCCTGTGCTCTGCCCTCCTCTGCGCACCACCACCGTCCTCCTCGCCCCCTTCCACGCCTTCCACCACGCCCCTCCCTGCTAGCCCACTGGCAGCGTCGGCAGCCCCCCCAGCCTGCGCAGCAAGCGTGCACGGAGCAGAGGCAGCAGAGGGGGCAAGGGAGGGGCGCTCGCCCGTGTGCTGTCCGCTGTGCCCGCGTGCTTGCTGCCCTGCATCTTGCCCCACCCCTTGCCGTGCACTTTGCCCCTCGCCCTGCCTTGTGCCCTGCCCTGCGTGTTGACGTGCATCCGGGCGGGCGTGCGGGCGAGGTGGCGGCCGGGCGGGGCCACGAGGGGCGTGGGAGGAGCGGAGCACGCGGGAGCGCAGGTGCTGCGTCTCCTCCGCCTGCAGCAGCATCGCCAGCTGGTAGTCCGTCGCCAGTCCCCGCCCCTGGTGGTGGGGAGGAGGGGAGGGGGAGGAGGGGAAGAGGGTAAGGGAAATGGAGAGAGAAGCATGCACCAGGGGGTGGAGGAGAGAAGAGAGCAGAAGAGAGCAACACAGGGAATCGATGGTGGTGTGGCAGAGCAGGGGTGGGGGGAATCGATGGGTTGTCGCGGGAGAGGGATCAGGGAGAACGGAATGGAAGCACAGCGCATGCAGCACAGCGCATGCAGCACAGCGCATGCAGCACAGCGCATGCAGCACAGCGCATGCAGCACAGCGCATGCAGCACAGCGCATGCAGCACAGCGCATGCAGCACAGCGCATGCAGCACAGCGCATGCAGCACAGCGCATGCAGCACAGCGCATGCAGCACAGCGCATGCAGCACAGCGCATGCAGCACAGCGCATGCAGCACAGCGCATGCAGCACAGCGCATGCAGCACAGCGCATGCAGCACAGCGCATGCAGCACAGCGCATGCAGCACAGCGCATGCAGCACAGCGCATGCAGCACAGCGCATGCAGCACAGCGCATGCAGCACAGCGCATGCAGCACAGCGCATGCAGCACAGCGCATGCAGCACAGCGCATGCAGCACAGCGCATGCAGCACAGCGCATGCAGCACAGCGCATGCAGCACAGCGCATGCAGCACAGCGCATGCAGCACAGCGCATGCAGCACAGCGCATGCAGCACAGCGCATGCAGCACAGCGCATGCAGCACAGCGCATGCAGCACAGCGCATGCAGCACAGCGCATGCAGCACAGCGCATGCAGCACAGCGCATGCAGCACAGCGCATGCAGCACAGCGCATGCAGCACAGCGCATGCAGCACAGCGCATGCAGCACAGCGCATGCAGCACAGCGCATGCAGCACAGCGCATGCAGCACAGCGCATGCAGCACAGCGCATGCAGCACAGCGCATGCAGCACAGCGCATGCAGCACAGCGCATGCAGCACAGCGCATGCAGCACAGCGCATGCAGCACAGCGCATGCAGCACAGCGCATGCAGCACAGCGCATGCAGCACAGCGCATGCAGCACAGCGCATGCAGCACAGCGCATGCAGCACAGCGCATGCAGCACAGCGCATGCAGCACAGCGCATGCAGCACAGCGCATGCAGCACAGCGCATGCAGCACAGCGCATGCAGCACAGCGCATGCAGCACAGCGCATGCAGCACAGCGCATGCAGCACAGCGCATGCAGCACAGCGCATGCAGCACAGCGCATGCAGCACAGCGCATGCAGCACAGCGCATGCAGCACAGCGCATGCAGCACAGCGCATGCAGCACAGCGCATGCAGCACAGCGCATGCAGCACAGCGCATGCAGCACAGCGCATGCAGCACAGCGCATGCAGCACAGCGCATGCAGCACAGCGCATGCAGCACAGCGCATGCAGCACAGCGCATGCAGCACAGCGCATGCAGCACAGCGCATGCAGCACAGCGCATGCAGCACAGCGCATGCAGCACAGCGCATGCAGCACAGCGCATGCAGCACAGCGCATGCAGCACAGCGCATGCAGCACAGCGCATGCAGCACAGCGCATGCAGCACAGCGCATGCAGCACAGCGCATGCAGCACAGCGCATGCAGCACAGCGCATGCAGCACAGCGCATGCAGCACAGCGCATGCAGCACAGCGCATGCAGCACAGCGCATGCAGCACAGCGCATGCAGCACAGCGCATGCAGCACAGCGCATGCAGCACAGCGCATGCAGCACAGCGCATGCAGCACAGCGCATGCAGCACAGCGCATGCAGCACAGCGCATGCAGCACAGCGCATGCAGCACAGCGCATGCAGCACAGCGCATGCAGCACAGCGCATGCAGCACAGCGCATGCAGCACAGCGCATGCAGCACAGCGCATGCAGCACAGCGCATGCAGCACAGCGCATGCAGCACAGCGCATGCAGCACAGCGCATGCAGCACAGCGCATGCAGCACAGCGCATGCAGCACAGCGCATGCAGCGCAGCACAGCGCATGCAGCACAGCGCATGCAGCACAGCGCATGCAGCACAGCGCATGCAGCACAGCGCATGCAGCACAGCGCATGCAGCACAGCGCATGCAGCACAGCGCATGCAGCACAGCGCATGCAGCACAGCGCATGCAGCACAGCGCATGCAGCACAGCGCATGCAGCACAGCGCATGCAGCACAGCGCATGCAGCACAGCGCATGCAGCACAGCGCATGCAGCACAGCGCATGCAGCACAGCGCATGCAGCACAGCGCATGCAGCACAGCGCATGCAGCACAGCGCATGCAGCACAGCGCATGCAGCACAGCGCATGCAGCACAGCGCATGCAGCACAGCGCATGCAGCACAGCGCATGCAGCACAGCGCATGCAGCACAGCGCATGCAGCACAGCGCATGCAGCACAGCGCATGCAGCACAGCGCATGCAGCACAGCGCATGCAGCACAGCGCATGCAGCACAGCGCATGCAGCACAGCGCATGCAGCACAGCGCATGCAGCACAGCGCATGCAGCACAGCGCATGCAGCACAGCGCATGCAGCACAGCGCATGCAGCACAGCGCATGCAGCACAGCGCATGCAGCACAGCGCATGCAGCACAGCGCATGCAGCACAGCGCATGCAGCACAGCGCATGCAGCACAGCGCATGCAGCACAGCGCATGCAGCACAGCGCATGCAGCACAGCGCATGCAGCACAGCGCATGCAGCACAGCGCATGCAGCACAGCGCATGCAGCACAGCGCATGCAGCACAGCGCATGCAGCACAGCGCATGCAGCACAGCGCATGCAGCACAGCGCATGCAGCACAGCGCATGCAGCACAGCGCATGCAGCACAGCGCATGCAGCACAGCGCATGCAGCACAGCGCATGCAGCACAGCGCATGCAGCACAGCGCATGCAGCACAGCGCATGCAGCACAGCGCATGCAGCACAGCGCATGCAGCACAGCGCATGCAGCACAGCGCATGCAGCACAGCGCATGCAGCACAGCGCATGCATGCAGCACAGTCCCAGAATGGACGCAGAATGACGTGACACATGCCATGCCATGCCATGCCATGCCATGACATGCCATGCCATGCCATGCACGGAGCACTCACGAACGGGATGCTGCTCTCCTCCTCGAATGCGCGCTGCAGCTCCCTCGCCAGCCGCTCGTCCTCCGCCAGCTGTGCCGCCCGCGCCACCTCCTCGTCCCCACCCGCTCCCCCACCCCCCTCTCCTCCGCTCCCCCCTGCTCTCTCCGCTCCTGCACTGGGCCCCCCTTGCGCTGCGCCCCCTCCTGCACGCTCGCGCGCAGCACTGCTTGCGGCGCCACCCACAATCGCCACCGCTCCTTGCAGCGCCTGTCCTGCAGCAGCAGCAGGAGTGGCAGCGGCGGGTGCAGCAGGGAGAGCAGGCTCGGCAGCGAGGCGAGCAGCGCTACCGCTGGTGTGTGCTGCCGTCTCAGCACAGGGGACGGCAGAACCTTCACGCGCGCAGGCTGTAGCACGCCCCACTGCAGCGGCAGCAGCAGGGATGGCGCCAGTGGTTCCAGAACCAGCGCCACTACCAGCAACCCCAGCAGCCTCATCCGTCGTCCCAGCGGCGTGTGCAACAGCAGCAGCCGCCAGCGCGACGGCAGGGCGCGGGGGAGCACCCGCGGCAGCAACAGCCGCGACGGCTGAATCCATCTCTGCAGCGGCGCCCGCGGCATGACCGCCGGAGCCACCTGCTTGCGCTGCCAGTCGAGCGCGCTCCTCGCAGCTCGCACCAGCTGCTGCCGAGCCTTCGCCACTGCCGCTGCTGACGCCGAGATTCGAACCCGCGCGGTCAGCTTGCCGGACCCCACTGCACGCGCCTACTGCTGCGGCGTCAAGAGGCGTTCCAACGTCGCCTCTCCGTCGCTTCATCCGGCCGTTTTGGCCCACGCTCAGTGCACTTCCCCCTGACGCGCTCACTGCACTCCCTGACGCGCTCGAGCCCGCCGCCATGCCTGCAATGGAACCAAACGCTATCGCCTGCGCTCGTGATTGATCGTTCGGGGAGAGCATCGTTAGACCGCTACCGATGTCGCTATTCGGCATGTGGTTACCCGTCGCAGCAGCTGTGGTGAGCGACGCATCGTCGCACGCGCCAGGCTGCCGGTCGCCGCGAGCGTCGCGGGAATCGGACTGGCCTCGTTTGACGCCTCTCGGCACCACCTCCTCCATCTCACGACCCACCGCCTCTCCTCCTCCTACACGTCTTCCGTCTCTCCTACCCCTACCTTGCTCCTCTCCCCACTCGTCTTGGTCTTGTTCCTCCCCCTGTGCCGTTCAACCTTTGCTTCCCCTACGCGTGTCGGACTTGCTGCACCGCTAACCGTCGCTCTAAGCGCGGAAGAGTATCAAGCGGGTCATGGGTGGAAGAGCATCAAGCGGGTCATGGGTGGAAGAGCATCAAGCGGGTCATGGGTGGAAGAGCATCAAGCGGGTCATGGGTGGAAGAGCATCAAGCGGGTCATGGGTGGAAGAGCATCAAGCGGGTCATGGGTGGAAGAGCATCAAGCGGGTCATGGGTGGAAGAGCATCAAGCGGGTCATGGGTGAGGGGAGCTCATTGAGTAATCTGTCAGCAGCGTAGGACTATGTACACGAATCGCATCGCACAGAAACTAGCCTGCAGGCCAAACCCTTGAGATCATCGATGGTTGTTTTGTTTGCTCGCGTGACACGACGTGGATGGTGAAAACAATCCCATGCTGTCAAGTGTTTCCCAGAGCAACCGTGTCAGAGGGGTTGAGCTTCTGTTTGGTTGAAACGGTCGAGTACGATGATGTACAGTTAGAAGCGGTATATCCGCTTCACCGCTTCAAACCGTCGCTCATCTCTCGGAAAAGCGTCACTTCGAGCTCGTGTGTGGTACGCGGTTGGGACCTCTTCGAGCCTGTCTGTTTAGCAACTCACTCGCTATATAAACTTGACACAATTGTACGTATGGTAAAAGGGTGTATAAGCTGTACTCAGCTAAGCAACAGAATGCAAGTTCTAAATGCTTGGACTTGACCAGATGACACAACCATAAAACATTTATCTGTGCCTTCAAAATATGGGAAACGGCAGTCTGGTCTTGTGTTCCGTATATTTGGTTTGTGATTCATACATCTTGAGAACGTGTTAGAACCTACCTACTTAGCACTCTACGCAGCATAAGATGATACAACAGTTTATACTTTTCTAATAAGAATATACAGCCGCTGATCAATATGAAAATCTTTCAGGTTTGTGCTGTCCCCAGCCAAGCGCATGAGCAAACCACCGAATGAGACGTAGATTTCGCTGTTGCAAGCAGCAGCCACAAGGAGGGGAGAATGCAAGCAGAAAGCAGATCATGAATCACCAACAAAGTCAGATAAGGACGAGAAGTCGCACTGCACTGCTCTCAAGTAACAAGCATAGGGACAAAATGGATTCCGAGTAGCATCCGATACCAGGCAGGAACCAAATAGCAGGGCGCTGTTACAGAAAACATTCATACCTATAATCAAAGCTCATGTTTTCACCAAAACACACGCCAAGCCACAAGCAGTAGGACCAGAGGGAGTGTGTTGCACCTCAACGTCTCACGATCATGTGGCGAGCACAGGCCAATTAGCCAAGCATCGAGAGAGTGACGGCAGCATGTAGGGACAGAGGCAGCATGGAGAGAGTGAAGGCAGCATGTAGGGACAGAGGCAGCATGGAGAGGGACTCACGCGTCGGCGGCGCTGGCGGTGGCGTCGCTGTACTTGTAGAGCTTGCCGTACATCACGTACTCGTAGCGGTCCATCAGTGACCGCCTCCCCGACTGCAGGTATGGCACACAGTGGAGGGGAAAAGGGGGGGCGAGGGGACAAAGGGGGAGGAGGGGGGGGGAGGGGGTTTTGGCCGAGCATCACGTACTCGTATCGGTCCATGAGTGACCTGCCCTGACTGCAGGGATGGCGTGCAGTGGGGAAGGGAGAGAATGGCATGGGGTTGATAGTTGGCCGTACATGACGCTCTCATAGGGAGACATGCAGGTACGGTGGAGAAGAGGGGGGAGAAGAGGGGGGAGAAGAGGGGGGAGAAGAGGGGGGAGAGGAGGGTGGAGAGGAGGGGGGAGAAGAGGGTGGAGAGGAGGGGGGAGAGGAGGGTGGAGAGGAGGGGGGAGAGGAGGGTGGAGAGGAGGGGGGAGAGGAGGGGGGAGAGGAGGGGGGAGAGGAGGGGGGAGAGGAGGGGGGAGAGGAGGGGGGAGAGGAGGGGGGAGAGGAGGGGGGAGAGGAGGGGGGAGAGGAGGGGGGAGAGGAGGGGGGAGAGGAGGGGGGAGAGGAGGGGGGAGAGGAGGGTGGAGAGGAGGGGGGAGAGGAGGGGGGAGAGGAGGGGGGAGAGGAAGGGGGAGAGGAGGGGGGAGAGGAGGGGGGAGAGGAGGGGGGAGAGGAGGGGGGAGAGGAGGGGGGAGGATGAAAGGCTCATATGCCGAGGCACCACGTGCGAGAGAGGCCATGGAGTGGAGGGATGTTGCTACCCTCTTTGTGGCTCCAGGGGCACTGCCTCTGCCACAGCCTCACCGCTTTTAGCTTTCCCTCCCCTGCACTGCTGACGGGACATCAATCGAGCCTGGTATGCACCATACCGTCACGTACCTCCTCACCAGGGCGTGGACCGCGCACATTCTGCCCTCTCTTGTATTCTACGTTGAACTTCTCACTATGCTGCTCATCACGCCGTGAGGACTCACCAGGGCGTGGACCAGGCACATTCTGCCCTCCCCAGGGCGTGGACCGCGCACATTCTGCCCTCTCATGTACTCTAAGTTGAACTTCTCACTATGCTGCTCATCACGCCGTGAGGACTGGGTGGGAGAGCACCAATGGCGAGCCCATGGCCACGCATGCCCCTACCCCTTCTGCTTGCCGCCTTGAATCACCTATCCGGAAATTTCAAACCTCTAACCCTAAACCATGAACCTTGATTTTTGAGCCTTAAATTCTGACCCTTACACCTTCAACCCTAAGCCGAGAACCCTACAATTTTCCCAACCCTGAAATCCAACCCTGCGTAGGAGCTGCCTGGTCAATCCCGCCCACATGATCATACACCCCTCCATCTGCCGCCCACCTAGTCGCACACCCCTCCGTCTGCCGCCCACTTGATTCACACCCGTCCATCTACGGCCCACCTGGTCGTACACGCCTTCGTCAGAGACGCCTTCGAGGCTGAGCGTGGGCGAGAGCGCGAGGGTGAACTTGTCGCCCGCGGCCAGCGGGTACACCTCCGTGTTCACGTCCAGCGACAGCGCCATGTCAAACTGCTCGCTGCGCGCCTCCACGCGCGACACTGCCGCGGGGGCACGGGGGACGGGGGGGAGAAGGGGAAGTGGGGGGAGAAGGGGGGAACGCGGGGAGGGAAATGCAGGGGGGAGGGGGCGAGAGGGGGGTCGGGAGGGGAGGGGGATGGGGGGAGAAAGAAAGTAAGGTCCTGGCGAGAAGAGGTTTGTGGCTTTCCAAAGCACAGCTGCATGTCAAACTCGCTGCGTGCCCGTGGGGAAGATAGAGTTAGGGGTGTGGGGGAATGAAGGGAGCAGAGAAGAAGGAAATGAAGAGACTGGGAGGCGAGTGAAGGAGCCACTTATCTGGCGCCCACTTAAACACCCCCTTATCCACCACCCACCTCTCGCGCGAGGGCACGAGACGCGCAACCCGCAGGACGAGAAGCGAGAGAGCGAGCAGGACGAGAAGCGAGAGAGCGAACGAACCTTTGTCGAACTTCTTGCCGCCGACGTCCATCTCGGTGAGCGTGAATATGTCTTCAAACAAAATGCTGTCCGCCATGGCGGCGCGCGCACCCTCACCCTCTGCGCATTAAAAACCTGCACGCTCTCGGATTTGGAATACAGCAGGAGAATTTACTTTCTGAATGGTTCTGGGAGATTGTGACTGCGAATGTGCGGGTTTTACGTGGGAACGAGATTGCGGGCGGAAATGATCATTAGGGTGTGTTGTATTTGGCTCAAACGCGCCTAAGGCGCACGCGCCAGCGCCAGCGCCTAAGGGGTCCGCGCCAGCGCCTTAGGCGGCCGCGACAACGGCGCCAGCGCCCACGGCGCGCTAGGCGCCAAGCAGCTTAAGCGCCAGCGCCCAATTAGGCGAGTGCACTAGGCGCCAGCGCTTGCTCACGGGCGCGGGTCTCATGTTTCACTCATTCACGCGTCCTACCTTCATCACGACGGTGAGCATTTTCATAAAGTGTTCTGTCTTACCTCACAAGTAATCCCTTGGCGTCTGTCACTGGCGCTTCACGGGAGCTTGTTAAATAGTGTCGCGGGCGCTTCACTACGGGGACTAGAACTCACTACCAACTAGCTCCTAGCTCCTAGCTCGTAGCGTGATAAATAATGTGAGGATGGAAGGAAGAAGTCGGAGGATTAGGGAATGGAGAATATGGGGTTTTGTTTTCCAGCTGTTACGAGTGCAATGGAACGAGATAACGAGCAGCGAGAGGGGGAAGGTAGGAGGTGCGAGAGGGGGAAGGGAGCTGCTGTGGGTGGGGGAAGGGAGGAGCTGTGAGAGGGGGAAGGGACGAGCTGTGATATGGGGAATGGAGATGCTGTGTGTGGGAAGTGAGGAGCTGTGAGAGGGGGAAGGGAGATGATGTGGGTGGGGGAAGGGAGGAGCTGTGAGAGGGGGAAGGGAGGAGCTGTGAGAGGGGGAAGGGAGATGCTGTGGGTGGGGGAAGGGAGGAGCTGTGAGAGGGGGAAGGTAGGAGCTGTGAGAGGGGGAAGGGAGATGATGTGGGTGGGGGAAGGGAGGAGCTGTGAGAGGGGGAAGGTAGGAGCTGTGATAGGGGGAAGGGAGATGCTGTGGGTGGGGGAAGGGAGATGCTGTGGGTGGGGGAAGGTAGGAGCTGTGAGAGGGGGAAGGGAGGAGCTGTGAGAGGGGGAAGGGAGATGATGTGGGTGGGGGAAGGGAGGAGCTGTGAGAGGGGGAAGGGAGGAGCTGTGATAGGGGGAAGGGAGATGATGTGGGTGGGGGAAGGGAGGAGCTGTGAGAGGGGGAAGGTAGGAGCTGTGAGAGGGGGAAGGGAGATGATGTGGGTGGGGGAAGGGAGGAGCTGTGAGAGGGGGAAGGGAGGAGCTGTGATAGGGGGAAGGGAGGAGCTGTGGGTGGGGGAAGGGAGATGCTGTGGGTGGGGGAAGGGAGGAGCTGTGAGAGGGGGAAGGGAGGAGCTGTGATAGGGGGAAGGGAGATGCTGTGGGTGGGGGAAGGGAGATGCTGTGAGATGGGGAAGGGAGGAGCTGTGAGAGGGGGAAGGGAGATGCTGTGGGTGGGGGAAGGGAGATGCTGTGGGTGGGGGAAGGGAGGAGCTGTGAGAGGAGGAAGGGAGGAGCTGTGATAGGGGGAAGGGAGATGCTGTGGGTGGGGGAAGGTAGGAGATGTGAGAGGGGGAAGGGAGGAGCTGTGATAGGGGGAAGGGAGATGATGTGGGTGGGGGAAGGGAGGAGCTGTGAGAGGGGGAAGGGAGGAGCTGTGAGAGGGGGAAGGGAGATGATGTGGGTGGGGGAAGGGAGGAGCTGTGAGAGGGGGAAGGGAGATGCTGTGGGTGGGGGAAGGGAGGAGCTGTGATAGGGGGAAGGGAGATGCTGTGGGTGGGGGAAGGGAGATGCTGTGGGTGGGGGAAGGGAGGAGCTGTGAGAGGGGGAAGGGAGGAGCTGTGATAGGGGGAAGGGAGATGCTGTGGGTGGGGGAAGGGAGATGCTGTGAGATGGGGAAGGGAGGAGCTGTGATAGGGGGAAGGGAGATGCTGTGGGTGGGGGAAGGTAGGAGATGTGAGAGGGGGAAGGGAGGAGCTGTGATAGGGGGAAGGGAGATGATGTGGGTGGGGGAAGGGAGGAGCTGTGAGAGGGGGAAGGTAGGAGCTGTGAGAGGGGGAAGGGAGATGATGTGGGTGGGGGAAGGGAGGAGCTGTGAGAGGGGGAAGGGAGATGCTGTGGGTGGGGGAAGGGAGGAGCTGTGAGAGGGGGAAGGGAGGAGCTGTGATAGGGGGAAGGGAGATGCTGTGGGTGGGGGAAGGTATGAGCTGTGAGAGGGGGAAGGGAGGAGCTGTGATAGGGGGAAGGGAGGAGCTGTGATAGGGGGAAGGGAGATGCTGTGGGTGGGGGAAGGTAGGAGATGTGAGAGGGGGAAGGGAGGAGCTGTGATAGGGGGAAGGGAGATGATGTGGGTGGGGGAAGGGAGGAGCTGTGAGAGGGGGAAGGGAGGAGCTGTGAGAGGGGGAAGGGAGATGCTGTGGGTGGGGGAAGGGAGATGCTGTGGGTGGGGGAAGGTAGGAGCTGTGATAGGGGGAAGGGAGATGATGTGGGTGGGGGAAGGGAGGAGCTGTGAGAGGGGGAAGGGAGGAGCTGTGAGAGGGGGAAGGGAGATGCTGTGGGTGGGGGAAGGGAGATGCTGTGGGTGGGGGAAGGTAGGAGCTGTGAGAGGGGGAAGGGAGGAGAGGACAGAGGTGGGGAGAAGGTGCACTGAGAGGGGGAAGGAGGAGAGGACAGAGGTCCTGTGAGAGGGGGGAGGGAAGGTGCTTAGCGATAGCACCGGGTGTGAACTTGTGGTGAGGCATACGCACGAATGCTCTCCATCCTTCCTGTCTCCGTACCCACCTCCTCACTCCCCTATCCCTTTCCCGCGCCTGGACCCGTTCCCGCTCCTCCCAAACCATTCCCCCATTGGGGGGAATAATATCCCATTCTTATTTTCCACTGCTCCCTCTCATCCCCCCCCTAGTGTCCCATCATTTTCCCCTGGAGTCCCTCTCATTTCACCCTTTGTTACCCCTAATTTTCCCTATGGGAGGGAGGTGCTGTCAGAAGGGGAGGTAGGTGAGCAGGTAGGGTGAAGATACGTGATGATGGAGGGGGGAGGGACATGAGGTGAGAGGGTGGAGGGAGGGGAGGTGAGTGGTGGAAGATAGGTGAGGAAGGGGGAAGGGTGGTGAGGTCAGAGGGGGGATGGGATGTGAGGGTAGGGGGAAATGAAGGTGAGTTCAGAGGGGGGAAGGGAGGTGCTGAGAGACGGGAGAGAAGGTGTTGGGAGGGGGGCAAGAGGTGCTGTCAGAGGGGGAAAGAGGTGATTTGAGAGGGGAGAGTTAAGTGCATAGGGAGGGGGAAAGGACTTGATTTCATATGGGGAATGTAGGCAAACAGGGGAGGGGAAAAGGAAGGTGAGGTCAAAAGGGGGGAATGAAGGTGCGTGGAGAGGGAAAAGAGGGTGCGGGCAGTGGGTTAGGAGGTGATGGGTGAGTTGGAAGGGGGGTGCGGTGCGGTCAGAGGGGCAAGATAAGTGCACGAATAAAGAGGAAAGGAGTTGAGGCACGCGGGGTAGAGGGTTAGTGGTGACGCTGGCAGGGGGGGAAGAGGTGATGTGAGAGGGGAACAGAGGTGCTTAGGGAGGGGGGTCTGGGGGTGGGAAGGGTGGTGCTGGCTGGGGCAATGCAACGATGTGAAATGCGGGCTGGGGCGGTGCAACGATGTGAGATGGGGATGAGATGTGCTTAGAGAGGGGGAAGCGAGGTACTGTCATAGTGGGAAGGGAGGTGAGGACAGAGGGAGAAGGGAGGTACAGTGACAGGGGGAAGGTTGAGAGGACAGAGGGGGGATGGTAGTGCAGTGAGTGTCGGAGTGGAGGTGCTGAGAGAGGGGTAAGTGAGGTGCTGATAGAGGGGAACGAGAGGTGCTGATAGAGGGGAACTAGAGGTGCTGATAGAGGGGAACGATGTGCCGATAGAGGGGAACGAGAGGTGCTGATAGATGGGGGAGGGGGGTGCTGACCTCCGAGACATAGGCGGTGTCGGAGAGGGGAAGCGAGGTTCTGACTGGGGGGAATGCAACGATGGGAGAGGGGGAAGAAAGGTGCCTAGGGAGGGGGAAGGGAGGTGAGGTGAGAGGGGTGAGGGAGGTTCTGTGAGAGGGGGAAGGGCGGTGATGTGAGAGGGGGAAGGGAGTGGCTGGCCGGGAGGAGTTAGGCGGTGACCGAGGGGGGAAGGCCGGTGAGGGGGAACCGAGGCGGGAAGGGAGGTTTAGGCTGGGGGGAAAGTGGTGACATGATAGGAGGTAAATTGGTGGTTATGGGTGTATAGTCCGAGGTGGGATTTGGGTGGTGACTGGGTACTTCTAGGGGCGGTGACATCTGTCGTGAGTAACGGCACAACCTAACGCGCATGTCCTTTTATTGTGCCTCTGCAACCCGTCACCATCCCATCAGGCCTTTCACCACAACGCCATTCCGACTGGTGGCTTTCGACTGACGGACATTTGCGCATCGTGTCGTAATGGCACCAAGGTGAGTGGTACGGGTTGTGTGAGGTTGCGTGTAGCACAAAAGCCATACACCAGCATATGTAATGGACATGTGATCGTAATGGCAGGCGATCCAAGAACAAGGGAGAGACTTTGCAGCAGCAGCTCAAAAACATTATGGGGGGTGTCAAGCAAAAGCCAGTGGGGCTTGGGAAACACACTGTCCTGCCCGTAACCATTATGCGCTGCGGTTTATCGGCACTGATGGGGAGGGAGGCATCGTTCAACGACGTGCTGCACGTCCTCATGGTTTCGGCCTGGGATGTCGTTGTGAAGCTAATAAATGCAGCAACTGATACTTGTAAGTGGCACCTTGGAACAATTGTGCATGGATCAAAACCAGCTAACACTTGCAAACAACCCACTAACATGCCCAAACCACGCCGTTTATGGTAGGTGGGAATGGCGACATGGTGAAAGAACAGGTAAAGTTACAATTGGAAGCACAGCGAGCAAGCTTCCTCGTGAGCCAACCGGGGGAAAAGGCGGACGAGGCGCATCTGCTCCAGAGGATGCCGAAGTCATTGGACGGCTTCGTTTATGAGTTCGATACATACCATCTCAACAAGGAGGGTGTGCTTGAGCCGGATAATGGACGTGGCCACAGAGGTGACCGTCGCGGACCGGCATATCAAGCACTAAACAATGCTGGTATGTCCATGTCACGGGGTGTTGTACACACCATTTCTTGAGACGTTTCGCTGGCATACTGTCGCGCTTTCTGTTTTGTTCAATTTGTCGCACGTCACCCTGCATCTATATGCACTGGTCGAAAGACGTGCGACTGGTCTTATCCATGTTGTGGGTCTCACAACACGCAATGACCCCCTGTTTGTAGGGGATTACTTCGAAATCCAATTATTTTCCCGTGCCCTTATACCCATTTACCCATATGCCACGTATGGTCATTAAACTGCAGTTGCAAGAGGAGATCATGATATGAGTGGCAACGGAGGATCACCCGTTACGGATTCGCCACCCGTGGGATGTGAGACTGCTGTGGCGGAGTTTGCCCCGGTGGATGATGAGGGGCATGTGGAAGAGGGGAGAGAGTTGGGAGAGGGGGATGGCCCCGTTGATGATGGGCAAGAGGAGGGGGAAGGTGCTGGAAGGGCATCCGTGCCAGATCGCCCGAGCGATGGGGCAACTGCATCTACTCCTGCAATCCGGCCCCAACCTGATGGGTAAGTGCGCCTATGTAGAGTCGATGGGTGTGTGGCCTCCTTCAAAAGCTTCCCAAGCTTGACTTGGTATAATGCTAACAACTTCATCCATTCAATAAACACTCATCGAATCTACACATCATCCGTTGATAAACATCCCTAGCCAGCTGAGTTTGTGGCCTCTACCCTAAACTTTCCAAAATTGTGATGGCATTTCCAATTCGACCCCACCACAGCTTATCAGCGGGCCGTGCAGGAGCACCTCTCCGAAGGGCTCTCGCTCGATCATGGCCTCTGTCGGCCAACGCTGCTGCAACTAGCCTCAAAGGGGCGGTATGTCTGTTAGACCCCATTGTATTGCTACAATTCTTCATGAGTTTGGGAGTGGTCTGCTGTCAGGCGACCGCGTGTAAGGGTTCGTTGGTCGTGCGATCATGTAAGATGGCGTGGGCGACGTTGGGGGTCTTGTGGGTCTGTGATACGTGTGGAAAGTCTATACAGTTTTGGTCTACTGAAAGGGGCAAAGTCACCAGGGGTGTAGGCAAACAGGGCCCAAAGACCTCCTTACTATTTCCGCGGTGGTTGGGGGCATTTGTTATGGCGGGAATAGGCTTCCAGCAGCTGTCGGAGGTTAGTCGGACCCTTGGGTTTAAGTCTATCGGGAAAGAGACCTTCTATCGTTACATGCGACAGCCGTACGGTTTGTGGGAGGCTATCATCGTCCACGGGGAAGAGAGCATGGCTAGAGCCCGTGCAGACATGCAGTTGCGCAAAGAGGGGGATGGGTACATTTGCGTGGATGGGCGTTGGTCACAGGCAAGGGAGGCGCAGTGGTGCACTGTCACTTTCATGGATCCACGGTCACGGAAGATGCTGTTGACTGTCACCGTATGCAAAAAAGAAGAGGGAAAGTCATCGACAGAGTTAGAAAGGGTTGCATTCAAGCTTGGCTTGGCGAAATTGAAAGAGTGGGGATTCAATGTGACCGGGATCATAAGTGACGATGGAGGGTCATTCAAAAAGGCGTTAGTTGGTACGGGTATCAACCATCAAATGGACGTGTGGCACAAAGGTCGAGCATTGACACGACTGTTTGTGAAGGCCTTTGTGGAGGCACAAGTGGGTACTATGACAGTGGATAAGGCCAAGTCATGTTCCGAGTTGTGGTCGGTCACACAGAAGGAGTTGTGGGAGTGGTTGACGCTAAAGGGAGGTGTGGGGAAAGGTGTGAGTTCGCGGTCCGCTAAAAAAACACTGATCAACCATGTGTGTGCGAAATTGGGGACGATTCAGTTTGATGCATCGGCAAAGGCTGCTGAGAAATGGGCATTCTTGGAGATGAGGAAAGTGTTGAAGGTCCGGGCGAAGCCGGTTGAACCACCGGCCAAACGACGAAGGGGCTTGGAGCAAGAGGAGGGGATGGAAGTGCAACATGAGCATAGTGGAGGGGGGGGAGAGAACGGTGACGTCGGTTCAACACCCCATGATGTCGGTGCTTTGGGTGGGGAAGCAGATGAGGTCTCTCGGATTCTGGGGATCAAGTGGGGCGACGTTGATACACCATTTGATTTTGATCCGCATCCCACGCATGCCGCCCGGGACGACATCACCCACGATTTCATCAGAGAGTCGGCGGAGTCTATGTTCAGCCTAAAGGACATCGAGATGATGACACGTGGTGAGTTTGCATTCCAACAGTTGCAAATTCCATTTCGCAGATGAATGAATACTTTGTCTCTAATGTGTTGCACATTTTCTTGAACACATTCAGGCGAAGTGGAGTCAGGCGATCCAGAGATGGGGCGAGATCGGCAGGCGGGGGAGCCTGTAGTGGCGGGAAAGCCTGGAGTGGCGGCGGAGCCTGGAGTGTCGGGGGTGCCTGAATCATCAGAGGAGCCTGGAGTGGCGGAGGAGCTTGGAGTGGCGGAGGAGCTTGGAATGGCGGGGGAGCCTGGAGTGGCGGGGCAGCCTGGAGTGGCGGAGGAGCCTGGATTGGCGGGGGAGCCTGGAGTGGCGGAGGGACCTGGAGTGGCGGGGGAGCCTGGAGTGGCGGAGGAGCCTGGAGTGGAGGGGGAGCCTAGAGTGGCGAGGGAGCCTGGAGTGGCGGAGGAGCCTGGAGTGGGGGGGGTGCCTGGAGTGGGGGTCGAGCCTGGAGTGGCGTGGGATCCTGGAGTGGCGAAGGAGCCTGGAGTGGGGGGGGTGCATGGAGTGGGGGTCGAGCCTGGAGTGGGGGGGGAGGCCCTAGAGACTAGGGAGTGTGGTTCATCGGAGGAGCCTGGAGTAGAGGGGGAGCCTAGAGTGGCGAGGGAGCCTGGAGTGGCGGGGGAGCCAGTAGTGTTGGGGGAGAAAGGCGTGGCGGGGGAGCCTGGACCGTTGGAAAATGCCACTTCACGTCGTACCCCAAGGTGGCAGGAGAGGAAAACTGGGAAGCGGAAATGTGCTCAAGAGGGGTGTAGCAGTGAGGACACGGAGGGTGAAGTGGCCGATGTGACTGTTGGTCAGCGCTTCTGTATTCATTTCCACCATTGCATGATGCGCGCTGCAACAAAGGCAGAAGCAGGTCATCCAATGACTCCCCAAGAAGTGTCTGATGAGATTGGGGGGTGCGGAGACCATTGGGCGGGCATACACGCTGGTTGTCAGCGTGATGGTGTGGTCCCACGTTGTGTTAGGGAAGGTTGGGGGGAGGAAAGTGCGCTGTATGAACCGGGTTCAGCGACACACAAGGCGTTCAAAGAGTGGTTGTCCGTCCATTGTGGGCCAGGTCCCATGGCAGCATATGTGTTAGGTGCATCAAACTGGATGAACGAGTCATTTCACTCGTTGATCACGAAGTACGCGCCGAAACGTATAGCGTTCCTTGGCAGTATGCCGGCTCGGGTGGCGTTGAGTGTGCTGCACTGGAATCACGCGGTGGAGAGGGTTGTTAGGGAGTGGCGGACACGCGTACGCAAGGTAACACGAGTGCGGCGTGGGACGAAAGATCGGGTGCTTGGTCCGATGGATTGGCGTTGGGTGGATGAGGTCTTGGAGCGATGGGGAAAGATCAGGGCGTGTGGGGGCAAAGCAGGGAGCATAGGATCCGAGGAGCAAGGTGAAGGGGACGTGAATGGGGAGGAGGAGGTGGAGGACGAGGCTGATGACGGGGTGGGGGAGGGCGAAGAGGACGTGGTAGAAGTTGAGGGGGCCCCCGAGATGGCAGAGGAGGCTGTAGTGAGGTTGGGAGTATCCGAAGGAGATGAGAACGAGGCGCCTCATATTAGCTCCACTCCCATTCGACTTCCCTCGACGCCACCCCGCGCCGGCAGTTGCGCTCCGGCACGCACGCCATTTTCTCCGCTGACCCCCACATCCGATGCATTCGTGTTCACGAGCCCTGCAAGCAATAATGATTCCATTACGGGGGCACGTACACGACGTCGTACCCGCAGCAACGCGCGCCCCTCCCGAGTTAGGCGGACGCTACCGCTTGGTCAGTGTTGGGGCGTGTAGTCGGTACGGTTCTGTTTTGGTTCATATGGTTGCATATATATGTCATTTTGTTTGGTAAGGTGTTTGCTGATCGTTGTGCTATGTGATCATACCTTCCCCAATTCAGGCGTCACGTCCCACCCACCGCAAGCATGAAGTGAATGTACGAGATGAGTGGGCTCAATGCAAAAGGCAACGCAAAATCCCCTCGCGGTATGAACCTACGGCATGCTGTTGGCATGACACTACTATTGTTCAAAGCTAACCTCTAGTTCTTTTATCGCTCTGAGAACGTTTCTTTTCCAACTACAGATTTATGGACTTCACGCATGACCTTGGACCCTAAATTTACTCGGGGATCACCGAGCCTGCATGGTGTCCAATAGTAAGTCCCACCCATTCATTCCCTCTATGCCCTCTCATTCAGTCCCTCTGCCCTCACATTCTTTCAAACCCTTCCCTCACATTCATACTCTCTGCCCTCGCATTCTTTCACTCCCTTCAATCACATTCATTCCCTCTGCCACATCATTCATTCCCTCCGCCCTCAGTTCCATTCCCTCAGCCCTCACATTCATTCCCTCCCTTCCCTCACATTCATACCCTCTGCCCTCCCATTCATTCCCTCCCTTCCCGCCCATTCATTCCCTCTGTCCTCACCTTCGTTCCCTTCTTACATCACATTCATTCCCTCTGCCGTGCCATTCGTTGCCTCCCTTCCCTTCCCGCCCATTCATTCCCTCTGTCCTCACCTTCGTTCCCTCCTTACATCACATTCATTCCCTCTGCCGTGCCATTCGTTGCCTCCCTTCCCGCCCATTCATTCCCTCT
Source organism: Closterium sp. Naga37s-1 (assembly GCA_947471745.1). Classification (NCBI taxonomy): domain Eukaryota; kingdom Viridiplantae; phylum Streptophyta; class Zygnematophyceae; order Desmidiales; family Closteriaceae; genus Closterium; species Closterium sp. Naga37s-1. The sequence goes on along the minus strand of CANJKZ010000073.1, from coordinate 130,170 downwards.
GTCCTCACCTTCGTTCCCTCCTTACATCACATTCATTCCCTCTGCCGTGCCATTCGTTGCCTACCTTCCCTCACATTCATTCCCTCCGTTCCCTCACATTCATTCCCTCTGCCCTCACATTCATCCCCTCCCTTCCCTCACATTCATTTTCTATCCGATCTCACCTCCCCTCCATATGTAGAACCACCCTACTTTCCCTCCTCTGACCTCACCTCCTTTAATGGTGAGTACATTTTAATAAACAAATCAAGTGTGATACTTACCCGTATTGATGGTGTACGTTACTTACTTGTTTAGATGGTACTAATTGTAAGCATTACTTACCCATATGGATGGTACTATGATTAAGTGTGTTCCTTTCCCAAATGGTTGGTACTAAGCGTAAGTGCGTTACTTACGCATATGGGTGATACTGAGCGTAAGTGCATTACTTACCCAACTGGTGAGTACTAAGCGTAAGTACGTTACTTTCCCATATGGTTGGTACCAAGAATAAGTGTGCTACTTACTATGATGGTTGGTACTAAGCACAAATTCGTTACTTTCCCATATGGTTGGTACTAAACATAAGAGCATTACTTACCTATATGGTTGGTACAAAGACTAGGTGCGCTAAAGTAAGTGCGTTACTTACCCGTATAGATGGTGTGATTTAATAACATGAATAGATGGTACTAAGAGTAAGTGCGTTACTTACCCATATGGATGGTACTAAGATTAAGTGCGTTACTTACCTATATGGCTGGTACTGAGCGTAATTGCGTTACTTACCCATATGGATGGTACTAAGATTAACTGCGTTACTTACCTATATTGCTGGTACTAAGTGTAAGTGCATTGCTTACCCGTATGGTTGGTACTAGGCGTAAAAGCGTTACGTACCCATATGGTTGGTACTAAGAGTAAGTGCGTTTCTTATCTATATGGATGTTACTAAGAGTAAGTGCGTTGCTTATCCATACAAAGTGTAAGTTTGTTACTTACCGTATGATTTATACTACATGGATGGTACAAAGAGTAAGTGCGTTATTTACACATAAGGATGATACTCAGTGTAAGTGTGTTACTTACACACATGGTTGGTACTGAACGTAAGAGAGTTACTTACCCATATGGTTGGTACTAAAAAAAATTGCGTTACTTAGCGATCTGGTTGGTACTAAGAGTGAGTGCGTTAATTACCTATATGGTTGGTAATAATCGTAAGTGCGCTCCTTACCCATATGGTTGGTACTAAGAGTAAGTGTGTTACTTACCCATCTGGTAGGTACTAAGGGTAAGCGCGTTACTAAGACATATGAATGGGACAATGGCAAATGCGCTACATACTCATATGGTTGGTAATAAGTGTGTTACTTACCCATATGGATGGTACTAAGAGTGAGTGCGTTGCTTACTCCTATGGTTCGTACTTCGAGTAAGTGCGTTTGTTACCTATATGGTTGGTAGTATGTGTAAGAGTGTTACTTACCCAAGTGGATGGTACTAAGAGAAAGTGCACTACTTACCCGGTTGGTTGGTACTAAGCGTGAGAGCGTTACTTACCCACTTGGTTGATACTAAGAGTAAGTGCGTTACTTACCCATATGGTTGGTACTAAGGGTAAGTCCATTAGTAACCCATATGGATGGTATTAAGAGTAAATGCATTACTTACACGTATGGATAGTACTAAGAGTAACCCATATGGTTGGTACTAAGGTTAAGTGCGTTACTTACCCATATGGATGGTACTCAGAGTAAATGCATTACTTACCCATTTAGTTGGTACTAAGAGTAAGTTCATTACTTACCCATATGGTTGGTACTAAGCGTAAGTGCGTTACTTACCCATATGGTTTGTATTGAGCATAAGAGCGTTACTTACCCATATCATTGGTACGAATAGTAAGTGCGTTACTTACCCGTATAGATGGTACTAAAAGTATGTGCGTTACTTACCCATACGGTTGGTACTAAGGTTATGTACGTTACCATGCATTACTTACCCATCTCAAATGGATTCTACCAAGAGTAAGTGCCCTACTTACCAACATGGTTGGTACTTAGTGTAAGTGTGTTACTTACCCATATTGTTGGTATTATGCGTAAGTGCATGACTTACCCAAATGGTTGGTTCCAAGAGTAAGTGCGTTAGTTACCCTTAGGTATTTACCCATATGGTTGGTACTAAGCATAATTGCGTTACTTACCTATATGGTTGGTACTAAGAGTAAGTCCGATACTTACCCATATGGTTGGTACTAAGGGTAAGTGCGTCACTAACCCATATGGACGGGACTAAGAGTAAGAGCGTTACTTCTTAATATGGTTGGTACTATGAATAAGTGCGTTACTTACACATATGGCTTGTACTAAGAGTAAGTGCACTACTTACCTATATGGTTGGTACTAAGAGTAAGTGCGATATTTACCCATATGGATGGTACTGAGAGGACGTGCATCACTTACCCATATGGCTGGTACTAAGAGTAAAAGCGTTACTTCCCAATATGGTTGGCACTAAGAGTAAGTATGTTACTCCACCACCTGTCGACTAGACCAAGTCGACCACACCCCTGGTCAACCTACTCCAGGTCAACCAGCCCTTCTGTCAGCCCTCCACACCAAGTCGGCTTCACCAGGTCGGCGTCACCAAGTCAACGTCCTGCTAGGTCGACCTCCCAAGTCGACCTCTTGAAGTCGGCTGCACCTCCTGCATATCCGACCACGAAGTCGGCTCCGCCCAAGGAAGGGCGGAGCCAACACACAACTCCCGTTGACAATCCCCTGCCGCGTTTACGCTTGTGCCCCCAGCCCATACGGCAGCACTACTCGGAGAATAGCTCGTCGGCGTGCACACCACACACAACACGCCGTCACCGCACCAGCCATGCAAGAGGGCATGGCACCTACTGCTGGACATCGTCGTCACCGTCACCGACGTCGGCCAGGCATACTTGGCCGATTGCGACGGAGCACTGGTTGAAGGCCGGATAGTGCAGCGGTCGGCCAGGCGTACTTGGCCGATTGCGACGGAGCACTGCTCGGTGGTCAGGATGGACTTCAGCGAAAACTTCCTGCGCTTCACGATGTGCTGCAGCCTGGCATGTTGCTGCTCCATGTGCTTGAGGTTGCCTTGCAGCCCCAAGCCCTCGGCGACCGTGATCGCCGACTTGTTGTCCATGCAAAGGATGGTCGGCATCCCAGCGTCCAGCAGCTGGAACTCTGCAAGAAGGAAGCAAAGTTGGCGTCCCTCCTTGCGGGCTTCCGTGGCCGCCACATACTCCGACTTGGTCGACAATAGCTTAGCACACTTGATGCGCTAGCTCGACCAAGAGATGAAGGCCCGTCCGAAGACAAACACGTAGCCGCCCGTGCTTGTCCGCTTCTGCTTGTCGCCGGCGTCGTTGGCGTCCACGTAGCCGACCAGCTTCAGCGAATCTGCTCCACCGCTGAACTCCAGGGCGGTGTCACGGGTGTCAGCGAGGTAGGTGAGGGAGCGGTCGACCTCGGTGCTGGTCACTCCTCACTGTGAGGCCGCTCCCCAACTTGCTGCAGGCGAAGGCGATGTCCGGCCTCGTCGTCGTCCCCGCTAACTGCAGCAAGCCGATCTTCTGCAAGTACTCCTCCTCCTCATGCTTCTGAGCCTCCTCATCTTTAAACGTAAGCTCAGCATAGGCGTCGACGGAGACCGGTGTCTTCGGGACTCGACCGCTCTGCTCCTCGTCGATGAAACGCCGCGCAGCTTGTCGGCATAAGTCTGCTGGTGCAGCCACAACTTCCTCGCCGGCCTGTCACGCACGATCTCCAGCCCGAGGTACTTCACCACCGGCGAGATCTCACGCAGCTCAAAGGCGGCCTCCAGCAGCTCCTTCAGCTCCCTCAGCATTGCGGTGCTGCTGCTGGCGGCGAGCAGTTCGTCGATGTAGACCAGCACCCTGCAGGTCACCCCATCATCGTCGACCTTCAAGTAGAGCGCCTGGTCGACCTAGCTCTTCTTCCAGTCGGCGCCGACCAGCACGTCGTCGAGCGCCTTGTGCGGAGATAACTCTATGAACGGGAGCTAGACTACGGGCTAGGCACGGGGTAGGAGGGATCTCTGCATTCGTTCCCTTAGTCGTTCTCCATCACTTGTGCATTTACGAGGCAAAACTGTAAGAGTTTCACTATCAAAAGTTGAGAACAATGCGTAGCAACTATGTTGGCAAGGTAGACTACATCAGAAGCCTAGCATACAAGTCGACCACCAGCTCAGCACGAAGGCGAATTGCCAGCAGGTCGACCTCAGGTGTCCTCAGTCGACCTGCAAGGCTGGCGTGCCAGCACACCAACAACATGCCACCACAGGTCACCACACGTGCTCATGTGCGCACACCTACTTCGCAGGTGCAAAGTGACGGTGACGACATGCACCGCCACGCACATTGCGCAGGTGCCAAGTCGACCATATGTCGACGGTTGCACCTGATGAGTCCTGTTGACCACGTGCCACCAAAACGCAGGTCGACTTTGCCAATCTACCTGGGCGACAGTCGCGAACCTTGCAGACCTTGTCGTCCGGGTAACCTGGTCGACCGGGCGACCATGTCGACCAGGTGTGTCATCTTAGGCCCGTCGACCGCCCAGGTCAACGACCACCTCATGTCGACCACACCAGGTCGACCACTGCCCTGGTCGACCAACTCCATGTCGACAACCCACCTAGTCGACCAACTCCAGGTCAACCAGTACACTTGTCAGCCGACCACACCCAGTCGGCTTCCCTTGGTCGGCGTCACCCAAGTCGACGCCCCCCACTGGTCGACCTCCCAGGTCGACCAGCCGAAGTTGGCGCCCTCCCAAAGTCGGCGCCCTTGCAGTGGCCCTTGTGCAGGTCGACCAGGCCCATCGACCAGCTCGCCCACTGTTGCAGGTCGGCTGCACTCCTCACACCCGACCCCGAGGTCGACTCCGCCCAAGCGAGGACGGGGCCAACAACAACTCCCGTTGACACTCCCCTGCCGCGTTCATGCTTGGGCCCCCAGCCCAGATGACAGCACTACTTGGAGAATAGCTCGCCGGCGTGCACCCAACACACATCACGCCGGTCACCGCACCAGCCATGCAAGAAGGCATGGCACCTACTGCTGCATGTCGTTGTCACCGTCGCCCACGTCGACTAGGCGCACCTGGCCGATTGCAACGGAGCACCGGTTGAAGGCCGGGTAGTGCAGCGCCTTCGTCAAGAAGTCGGCTGGCTGCTCAGCGGTCGGGATGTACCTCAGCGAGAACTTCCCGCGCTTCACCATGTGCTGCAGCCACGCATGTCGCCGCTCCATGTGCTTGAGGTTGCCCGTCAACCCCATGCCCTCCAACTCGGTTGCCGCCACGTTCTCCGACTCGGTCGACGACAGCGTCGCGCACTTGATGCGCTGGCTCGACCAAGAGACGGCGGCCCCTCCAAAGACAAACACGTAGCCGCCCGTGCTCGTCCAGTTCTGCTTGTCACCGGCGTCGTCGGCGTCCACCTAGCCGACCAGCTTCAGCGACTCTGCTCCACCGCCAAACTCCAAGGTGGTGTCACAGGTGTTGGCGAGGTAGGCGCGGTAGCGGTCGACCTCACGCCAGTGCTGATCGCTCCTCACAGTGAGGCCGCTCCCCAGCTTGTTGTAGGCGAAGGCGATGTCCGGCCTCGTCGTCGTCGCCGCGAACTGCAGCGAGCCGAGCTTCTGCCAGTACTCCTCCTCGTGGCGCACCTGTGCCTCGTCATCATCGAAGGTGGGTGTGGCATCGGCATCAACGGAGACCGCCTACGCAGCTTGTCGGCGTAGCCCTGCTAGTGCAGCATCAGCTTCCTCACCGACCTGCCACGCACGATCTCCAGCCCGAGGTACTTCTGCACTGGTGAGATCTCCCGCAGCTCGAAGGCGGCCTTTAGCAGCTTCTTCAGCATCGCTGCACTGCTGCTGTCAGCGAGCAGGTCGTCGACGTAGACCAGCACCCAGCAGGTCACCTTGTTGTCGCCGACTTTGAAGTAGAGCGCCGTGTCGACCTGGCTCTTCTTCGATACAGCGCCCAGCAGGACACTGTCGAGAGCCCTGTACCACAACAACGGTGACTCCTTCAGGCCGTAGAGGCTCTTCAGCAGCTTGCACACCTGGACGGTCCCGTCGTTGAAGTAGTACGGCTGGTACATGTACAGCACCCGGTCAAGCTTGCTCTGTAGGAAGGCGTTCTTCATGTCGAGCTGCATCAGGTTAAGGTCAAGGACGGCGACAATGCTGAGAAAGATCCTCAGCGTGACGTAGCTGCTCACTGGTGCATACGTCTTGTCGTAGTCGGCACCATACACCTGCGTGAAGCCCTTCACGACCAGCCTTGCCTTCTCTTGCTCGACGGTGTCGTCGATGTGGTACTTCGTCGTCAACACCCACCGTTTCTTCATGATGTACACCCCGGGTGGGCGTTCAACCAGCTCCCAGGTTCCCATGCCGATAAGACTGTGAATCTCCTCCTCCATGGCGGCCTTCACCGCCTTGCCCTTCCAGCTTGCCAACGCCTCCTTAACTGTCATCGTCGAGATCTCCCAACGGTGCTCGGGGTCGGCGTGCATGTTGGGGTCGAGCTCCGGCAAGTCTTCATCCTCCTCGGCGTCGTCATACAGCAGGTCGTCGTTGTTGGGTGCAAATTCACATTGCACGACATCCTGCCGTTTGTTTGTACGACTATGCGTGTGCGAATGCATTTGGGTGTGAATGGAATGTTCGTGTGTTTGTTTGCTTTCGCAATTTTCGCTTGATGCATTTGCAGGTATTCGCGCAATGTGCGCTTCGGCACAACATTGTACGTGCTATGAACAATGCAAGCAAAAAGGACGAGCTCGAAAAAAAACCCAAGATGGAAGCTTTGCAGTTCGGTTGACTTGAATATGCAGATTCAGTTTTATTCAACTCGAAATTGTACTGTATTGTTTGGTAAACTATAGTGTAGCAGGCCAGGCACTATAGGGGTACAATTTAGGTGAAGGTTGGATGTTGTTTGTCTGTATCTGCATGCTACAGGGCCAGGGGAAACCAGCGGAACCAGCATTTGGCTGGTTGGGCAAAGACAAAACAGGTTCTGTTTTTAGGACCTGAACCTGGTTGTTGTTTTCCCAGGTTGGAAAAACAGAACCAGAGGTTGTTTACCAACCTACTACCTGCTGTTTTGTCCAGCCAGGTTGGTTCTGCTGCTTGGAATTATTTGGGATCATCCCTGGTTGTTCCCAGTTTGATTCCCAAGGTCCTTGCTAGCTAGAACTATATATTCCTTCTCTGTTTGTACCTGAATATAGTCAATTTGATTCAAGCGAATTCCTTCCTTGCTGGAATTTCATTTCTACATGGTGCGACGGCAGAATGCTACCGAGTCAACGCTAGTACGTGAGCACTACGACGCTAGGCAAACGCTGTCCGAGCCATAACATTGAAATGGCAGAACTTTTCGCGAGGCAACTTGGCTCTTTTGAAAGCTCTTAGAGTGAGCTTCAACATAGCAAGTTCACAGCTTAATCCGATCGAGGGGGAAGCAGATTTGGCAGCAACAACTTCAGTGCAGGCCGCGGGAGTGGTGGATACGGCACCGACAACAAGAGCTACGGACGCGGTCGCGGCCGATTCGACGGCGAGTGCCACTATTGTCACAAGAGCGGACATATGTGGCGCGATCGCTACAAGCTCCCAGATGGATGGACTCCTGCTCAAGGCCAAGAGGGTAGAGGAGCAGGAGGAGGGAGAGGAAGAGGCCGTGGAGGCCGTGGCGGTCGCGGAGGTGGTGCTGCAAGTATGAAGAGTGCCGGCAACGAGAGCGAGTCGAGGGACGATCGCTTCCCGGGTCAATTCTTCTTCGTGTCCACGCAAGCACCGGCTGGTCCAGAGAGGGATGAAAGCTTTGAGGAGCCAGCAGCTGTGGGGAAGGTCACCCTACACTCCCTGGACTATTGGGTGATCGATAGCGGCGCTACCTATAGCATGACACCTCGTGCGGACTTGCTCACCGAACTTGAGCCGTCACCGGTGAAGCATGTGACATCGGCTTTGGGGCAGCGAGCAGAGGTGAAAGGCATGGGCAAGGCCATGTTCAAGGGTGCTGATGGGAAGATGGTGGGCCTCAAGAACGTGCTTTGGGTGCCCAACCTTGCTGCCAACCTGATTTCCGTGCGGCGGTTGCAAAAGGCCGGCATGGACACGAGCTCGAAGGGAGCTAAGACCTATACCGCGAGGCTTGGCGAGCGAATTCTTTGGGACCTTCACGAGGATAGGGATGTCTACAACGAGATGTGGCAGATCCCTGTGGTTCCCATGCCTAAGGAGAGGCAAGTGGCAGCAAGCATCAGCACCAAGGGTGAAGCGGTTGGTAGCGGTGATGGCGCGAACGGTCACGCTGAGGAGATTAAGTCCAAGAAGTGCAATCTTGGAGGGACCAGCAAGCTCGGTGAACATGAGGAGAGTGGTGCAGCAGCCAAGAATCAGCACAAGGGTGAGGAGAACCCCCGGAGGAGGAGTACGGAGAGAACATGTGGGGCACTATTGCGAGTGCGGCATTCTCCAATCCGACTTCGGCTACGGGGGAGTGTGATTGGCTCACCTTGCATCGGCGAATAGGGCATGTGGCCCTTCCCATCTTGCAGCAGCTAGTGAAGAGTGAGATGGTTGCTGGCATACGTATGAAGGGGGAGCCCGATGAGGTACTTTGCTGCCCGACATGCATGCAAGCCAAGTTCACCCGTTACCCGTTCTCTAGTTCGGAGGCAACGGCTAAGGCACCACTTGATGAGGTGGTGATGGACGTGGTGGGCCCCCTCAAGCTTGGAGCTGCTGGAGCTGAGTACTTTCTCACCATTGTGGACGTCTACACTCGGATGACTTGGGTGTACGTGCTGTCCAAGAAGAGTGACGTGGCTGAAACGGTGAAGACAGATTGGTTGCCGATGGTGGAGCGGCAACAAGACCGGCTAGTGAAGGCAATTCGCACCGATCGAGGGGGAGAGTTCCTGAGCAAGGAGTTCTCATTGTAGCTGAAGGAGAATGGCATAAGGCACTCCCTTACCATGCCATACTCCCCTGCAATGAACGGCATCGCCGAGCGAGCGAACCGGACAATCACGGAGACGGCACGCGGGTTGCTCATTGAAGCCGGGCTACCCGACTATTTCTGGCCTGATGCGGTGCGAAATGCGTGTCTGGCCAAGAACAGAGCTTTGACTCATGTGGGAGCAGACAAATGGGTGCCCTATGTGGAGTGGATCGGAAGGAAGCCAAAGGTGGATATGCTTCGGGTGTTCGGGTGCATGTGCATGGCGCTCGTGCCTAAGCATCTTCGGCACAACAAGCTCGGTGCCAAGGCGATATGGGCTGTGCACTTGGGCATGGCTCAAAACAGCAAGGGGTGGCTTCTTTGGGACCCATTCACCAAGAAATTCTTGGTGAGCAGGGACTGCAAATTCATGGAGAATCTGATGTACAAGGATTGGAAGGCGGAGAATGAGGCGAAGATAGGCATGCGGTTTGGGGAGGTGAAGAGTTCCGGTTTGGAGCATGTGGAGCTGCCCTTGGAGATGAGCAGCAGCAGCACCACCACGAGGCAATCTTCCCTTGTGAATGGGGGAGAGGAGGCCAAGGATGCAGAGGAAGAAGAGGAGGAGGTGCAGCAAGTGAGCGAGCGTGCACCGACACTTCCTTCTCGCACTACAAGTGCTCCACGGATCCGAGTCAACCCGCAGCAACGCCAAGGCCTTCATGTCCCTGCAGCTGAGGAGGAAGGAAGGGGAAAGAGGAGAATCCAAGCCCCTAATAGGCTGACCTTTGATTCATTGGGAAGGCCAGCCAAGTCAGCTCTGGCCGGAGCAGCACTTATAGTTGGAGATGACGAGGAGAACCAGCAACTCTCAAGGAGGCCTTGGAGAGGCAATGGAGAGTGAGCTGAAAAGCATTGAGGAGAACGGCACATGGGAATTGGTGGAGCTACCGGAGGGGCGTAAGGCGATTACGTCCAAGTGGCTCTTCAAGATCAAGTCCGACGCCGACGGTAAAATCGAGCGCTACAAGTCTAGGCTTGTGGCCAAGGGGTACCAGCAGAAGGAGAAGGTGGACTATAAGGAGTTGTTTGCTCCTGTGGTGAAGCCGACGACGCTGAGAACCCTACTCGCGGGTGCTGCCATCAAAGGATGGGTGGTGAAACAAATGGACGTGACAACCGCATTCCTCAACGGCGTCCTAGAGGAAGAGATTTTCATGGCGCAGCCAGAGGGGTTTGATGATGGTAGTGGCAGAGTTCTGAGGCTGAAGAAGGCCCTTCATGGACTGAAGCAGGCCCCTAGGCAGTGGTACTTGAAGCTGCGAGGAGTTTTGGAGGAGATAGGCTTCACTCCCTCATCCACCGATCATTCCTTGTTCATGCTTGGCGAGGGGGAGCAGAGGAGTTTCATGGTGGTTTATGTGGATGACATCCTCATTTTCTCACCCTCCTCTGACCTTGTGAAGGAGGTGATGCTGAAGCTTCAAGACAAGTTCAAGTGCAAGGCCCTTGGTGACGTGAGCTTCTACCTTGGGCTCCACATCGAACGAGATGTGGAGAAGCGGTGCATGCGGGTGCATCAACGGAAGTACCTAGAGGCATTGGCTGCCAACTTTGGGCAGAGTGAAGGCCATGTGGCTACACCGTTTCCTTATGGGTTCAAGTGTGTGAAGGGACCAGAGGAGGAGAGCGTTGGTGAAGAGGAGAGGCGCCGTTTTCACTCGTTGGTGGGCAGCCTCATGTACGCGGCGGTAAACACCCGACCGGACGTCGCGTTTGCTACCGGACAGTTAGCCAGGGTTGTTCAATGCCCTAATGAGGAGCAAGTAGCAGCTGGAATGAGGGTGGCCAAGTATCTTGGCCAAACACCGACCGTTGGGCTGCAATACTCGGCGGCGGCACAAAGGCGCCAAAAGGGCGCGGATGGTGTTGAACCCGGGCGTTTGTTCCTCACCGCATTCTCGGATGCTTCTTTTGCATCAGAACCAGAGGACATGACAAGTTTTGGAGGGTTCATTTGCTGTGTTGGTGGAGGCAAAACTGCTTGGGAGAGAAAGAAGCAGGTGGATCAAGCATTGAGCTCGGTGGAGTCCGAGTACATGGCACTCTTCCGTGCCGTACGGGAGATTGTGTGGCAGCGGCGTTTGTTGGCCGAAGTGGGGGAGGAGCAGCAAGGACCTACCCCACTCTACTGCGATAGCCAAGGTGCCATTGCTCTTGCTAAGAACCCTGTGTTGCATGGCCTCACGAAGCACATGAGGGTGAAGTGGCATTGGACGAGGAGCATGGTGGCCGCGGGTGAAGTTGAGTTGCACTATGTGAAGACGACAAGGCAGCCAGCTGACATGATGACCAAGAGGCTGGTGGAGCAGCAGCATTGGAAGTGTTGCAAGCTGGCTGGGATGGCTCTGAACTGAGAGAGCAACATATCCTAAGGCCAACAATCCGAGGGGGAGTTTGTTGGTGCAACCCTACGGTTTGCATTCGGCTTGTTGTCCGTGTGCGTGCATGCGTGTGTGCATGGAATGGTATGAGGGCATGAAATAATATATATTTTATGCTTACAATAGTGTGTGAATGATGAGGCATGATTTTGAATGTGTGTGTCGAGTCAATAGCGAGTTATCGCTAGTCGCGTGTCACGTCGTCGTTTGCGTGTCGTGTGCGGTTTTCTATTTTGTCGTGTGTGGAACGTTCGGCGTGTCGCAGGTGTGCGCAGCAGACTTCCAAGAACTCAGGGAAGAATTTACCTTGAAGAACCAGAGCCTTGGTTTCAAGAATCAAGTGATTTCGAAGCTCTCCAAAAGGGTAAACTTTAAGATAGTGAGAATTGTTGCATTACTTTGTGTAGTGTAACATTTCTCTTGGTGTAGGCCCTTGTGGAGGGTAGTTTCGAGACCCTTCGTGGTTGGGGACAGTGTGGCACTGTTCCACATCACTGTATCTCGGCTCTTGGGGTTTGTAGGAGCTGGGAGTCATTCCCAACTCGTAACTCTTCCTATCTTGTGTTCTAAGACTATAGTGGCTGCCATAGTGCCGTTCGTTCAAACCGACGTTGCGTCCTCAATTCTTGCTGAAATCGTGTGATTTAAATTGCCTATTGTAGGCGACATTAAGACGCTCCAGATCCAATTTATAGAAAGTCGTTTGAAGCTGTGAGCAGAACGCTATCATCGTTTGAAGCCGCTGTGCAGAAATCCGTCAATGCTCTCTATCTTTTGTTTTAGGCACATTCAAGCCTATTGTGACTATAACAACCTCGAGTACGAGGACGTCTTTGCAGATGGCGAGAGCCCCGTGCTGTCGGATTTTCTAGCGCAGTATGGGAGGGGAGGGGAGAAGAAGGTACGGGTGGGTGGCGTGGACACTGAAGGACATCCCGTGTCCCACGTCTACAAACTACACGAGCGACAGCTGGAAGGGCATGTGTACGGCAGCACGAACAGAGATTACGAGAAGTTGTGCACCAAGTTTGCATAAGAATGTGAAAACAAGCTTAATTTCCGCCTCGCAGACCTCACGAAGCTGGCACCGAGGAAGCTGTTCCGAGCTGCCAAGTGGCCCAAGCAACGGCAGCAACGCGACAGAAAGTTGCGGGAGTACCTGCACGGATGCAGTGCAATTTTTTAGGACAAACCCCCGGGCTTCGACATGACTTCTGCTGAGAGGGAGCTCTAGTCGTGGGCGCCAATCATGGAGGCACACCATGAGGAAGAGGGCTTCTTCCAGGGTCTGTGCAACTTCATGAGCACTACTTAGGCAACCAGGCGTGTATATCCTTTGTGTTGCCAATATATATGCGCATATATGCCTCTCCCATATTTGCGCATTAACACGCCTATGTACTGTCGGTTTTCTCCTTGTGTGTGTTATTTAAGGTGCTGGCCCAACATCATGCGGATGTGGCAAGCTACCGCAATGATTCCATTGTCGACGGTAGAATGCGAGCGATGTTTCTCTCGCCAAAACTTTATAAAGTTCTGGGTGAGGGGCACTCTGGGCATCGCGCAACTGGCAGAGCTGATGGCCATCTTGCGGCTGGACTACGAGATCGACTGGAATGCAGCTCTTGCCAATGTTATAGTCGCAGTAGGCTTGAATGTGCCTAAAACGAAAGATAGAGTGCAAAGTCGGATTTCTGCACAGCAGCTTTAAACGTTTATAGCGATCTGGTCACAGCTCCAAATGACCTGATTCAAATTGGATCTGGAGCGTCTTAATGTCCCCTATAATCGACACTATAATCGACCTGTTTGATCCCACTATTTCATTACGAATTATCGACACTGCATCGGATTGAACGAACGGCACTATGGCAGCCTCTATAGTCTTAGAACACAAATTCGGAAGAGTTACGAGTTGGGAATGACTCCCAGCTCCTACAAACCCCACGAGCCAACGTACAGTGATGTGGAATAGTGCCACACTTTCCCCAACCAAGAAGGGTCTCGAAACTACCCTCCAGAAGGGCCTACACCAAGAGAAATGTTACACTAAAGAATGTAATGTAACCATTCTCAATATCTTGAAGTGTACCCTTTTCGTGGGCTTCAAGATCACTTGACTCTTGAAACCAAGGCTCTGGTTCTTCATCATAAACTCATCCTTGAGTTCTTGATGGGTCTCCTGCACACACATGCGACACACCGAACGTTTCACACATGAAAAAATAGAAACCGCGCACGAGACACATGACAAAATAGAAACCGTGCACAGGACACAAACGACCGCGTGACACGCGACTAGCGATGACTCGCTATTGACTCGAAACACACACATAGTCGACATCATGACTCATCAACCACACACTATTATAAGCATGAAATAAATATTATCTCATGCCCTCGTACCATTCCATGCACACACGCATGCACGCATACAGAAAACAAGTCGGGTGCAAACCATAGGATTGCACCAACAAACTCCCCCTCGGATTGTTGGCCTTAGGATCTTGCTCTCTCAGTTCAGAGCCATCCCAGCCAGCTTGCAAAACTTCCAATGCTGCTGCTCCACCAGCCTCTTGGTCATCATGTCAGCTGGCTTCCCCGTCATCTTCACATATCGTAACTCAACTTCACCCGCGGCCACCATGCTCCTCGTCCAATGCCACTTCACCCTCATGTGCTTGGTGATTCCGTGCAACACGGGGTTCTTAGCTAATGCAATGGCACCCTGGCTGTCATAGTAGAGTGGGTTAGGTCCTTGCTGCTCCTCTCCCAACTCAGTCAACAAACACCGCTGCCACACAATCTCTCGTACGGCACAGAAGAGTGCCATGTACTCGGATTCCACCGAGCTCAGAGCTTGGTCCACCTGCTTCTTGCTTTCCCAAGCAGTTGGGCCTCCACCTACATAGCAGATGAAGCCTCCCACACTTGTGATGTCCTCTGTTTCTGGTGCATAAGAAGCATCCAAGGATGCGGCGAGGAACAAACGCCCGGGTTCAACACCATCCACGCCCGTTTGGCACCTTTGTGCCGCCGCCGATTATTGCAGCCCAACGGTCAGTGTTTGGCCAAGATACTTGGCCACCCTCATTCCAGCTGCTACCTGCTCCTCATTAGGGCATTGCACAACCCTAGCCAGCTGCTCATGTGTTGACCGCCGCATACATGAGGCTGCCACCCAACGAGTGAAATCGGCGCCTCTCCTCTTCCCCAACGCTCTCCTCCTCTGGTCTCTTCACACACTTGAACCCTGAAGGAAATGTTGGTGCAACCCTACAGTTTGCATTCGGCTTGTTGTCCATGTGCGTGCATGCGTGTGTGCATGGAATGGTATGAGGGCATGAGATAATATATATTTCATGCTTATAATAGTGTGTGAATGATGAGGCATGGTTTTGAATGTGTGTCGAGTCAACAGCGAGTTATCGCTAGTCGTGTGTCACGTCGTTGTTTGCGTGTCGTGTGCGGTTTTCTATTTTGTTGTGTGTGGAACATTCGGCGTGTCGCAGGTGTGCGCAGCAGACTTCCAAGAACTCAATGAATATTTTATCTTGAAGAACCAGAGCCTTGGTTTCAAGATTCAAGTGATTTCGAAGGTTTAAAAAAGGGTAAACTTTAAGATAGTGAGAATAGTTGCATTACTTTGTGTAGTGTAACATTTCTCTTGGTGTAGTCCCTTGTGGAGGATAGTTTCGAGACCCTTCGTGGTTGGGGACAGTGTGGCACTGTTCCACATCACTGTACATCGGCTCTTGGGGTTTGTAGGTGATGGGAGTCATTCCCAACTCGTCAATTCGTTATGAAATCGTGCAATCTAAATTGCCAAGTCTAGGCGACGTCAAGACGCTCCAGATCCAATTTGAATCAAGTCAGTTGCATCTGTGATTAGAACGCTATCAACTTTTGAAGCCGGTGTGCAGAAATCCGACTATGCACTCTATCTTTCGTTTTAGGCACATTCAAGCCTATTGTGACTATAACAGGAAATGGAGTAGCCACATGGCCTTCACTCTGCCCAAAGTTGGCAGCCAATGCCTCGAGGTACTTTCGTTGCTGCACTCGCATCGACCTTTTCTCCACGTCGCGTTCGATGTGGAGCCCGAGGTAGAAGTTCATGTCGCGAAGTGCCTTGCAATTGAACTTGTCTTGAAGCTTCAAAATCACCTTCTTCACAAGGTCAGAGGAGGGTGAGAAGATGAGGATGCCATCTACAAAGACCACCATGAATCTCCTCGGCTCCTCCTCGCCAAGCATGAACAATGAGTGATCAGCCACGAGGGAGTGAAGCCGATCTCCTCCAAAACTTCTCGCAGCTTCAAGTACCACTGCCTATGGGCCTGCTTCAGCCCATAGAGGGCCTTCTTCAGCTTCAAATCTCTGCCACTACCATCATCAAACCCCTCTGGCTGCGCCAAGAAAATCTCTTCTTCGAGAATGCCGATGAGGAACGCGGTTGTCCCGTCCATCTGCTTCACCACCCACCCTTTGATGGCAGCCCCCACGAGTAGGGTCCGCAGCGTCGTCGGCTTCACCATAGGAGCAAACAACTCCTTGAACTCCACCTTCTCTTTTTGCTGGTACCCCTTGGCCACAAGACTAGACTTCTAGCGCTCGATCTTGCCGTCGGCGTCGGACTTGATCTTGAAGAGCCACTTGGACGTTATCGCCTTACGCCCCTCCGGTAGCTCCACCAATTACCACATGTCGTTCTCCTCAATGTTCTTCAACTCACTCTCCATTGCCTTCTTCCACTCCTCAGCATCACTAATCTCCAAGGCCTCTTCGAGAGTTGCTGGTTCCCCGGGCATCTCCACCGGAGAGAAGAACACGAAAGCACATTCCTCTTACTCACTTTCCTCATCATCTCCGACCATCATTGCCACTCCGGCCAGGGCTGACTTGCCCTACTTTCCCGGTGCATCATAGGTCAGCCTATTAGGGGCTTGAATTCTCCTCTTTCCCCTTCATTCCTCCTCAGCTGCGAGGACATGAAGGCTCTCATAGCGTTGCTGCGGGGTGACTCGGATCCGTGGAGCACTCATAGTGCGAGAAGGGAGTGTCGGTGCACGCTCGCTCACTTGTTGCACCTCCTCTTCTTACTCTACATCCTTGGCCTCCTCTCCCCCATTCACAAGGGAAGATTGCCTTGTGGTGGTGCTGCCGCTACTCAGCTCCAAAGGCAGCTTCTCCTCCAAACTGGAACTCTTCACCTCCCCAAACCGCATGCCTATCTTCGCCTCATTCTCTGCCTTCCAATCATTATACATCAGGTTCCCCAAGAATTTGCAGTCCCTGCTCACCAAGAATTTCTTGGTCAATGGGTCCCAAAGAAGCCACCCCTTGCTGTTTTGAGCCATGCCCAAGTGCACAGCCCATATCGCCTTGGCACCAAGCTTGCTGTGCCGAAGATGCTTAGGCACGAGCGCCATGCACATGCACCTGAACACCCGAAGCATATCCACCTTTGGCTTCCTTCCAATCCACTCCATATAGGGCACCCATTTATCTGCTCCCACATGAGTCAAGGCTCTGTTGTTGGCCACACACGCACTCCACACCGCATCAGGCCAAAAGTAATCGGGTAACCCAACTTCAATGAGCAACCCGCGTGCCGTCTCCGTGATGGTCCGGTTCGCTTGCTCGGCGATGCCGTTCATTGCAGGGGAGTATGGCATGGTGAGGGAGTGCCTTATGCCATTATTCTTCAGCCACAACGACAACTCCTTGCTCAGGAACTCTCCCCTTCGATCGGTGCGGATTGACTTCATTAGCCGGTCTTGTTGCCGCTCCACCATCGGCAACCAATCTGTCTTCACCGTTTCAGCCACGTCGCTCTTCTTGGACAGCATGTACACCCAAGTCATGCGGGTGTAGACATCCACAATGGTGAGGATATACTCTGCTCCAGCAGCTCCAAGCTTCAAGGGGCCCAACACATCCATCACCACCTCATCAAGTGGTGCCTTAGCCGTTGCCTCCGAGCTCGAGAACAGGAAACGGGTGAACTTGGCTTGCATGCACGTCGGGCAGCTAAGTACCTCATCCGGCTCCCCCTTCACACGTATGCCAACAACCATCTCATTCTTCACTAGCTGCTGCAAAATAGGCGGGGTCACATGCCCCATTCGCCGATGCAAGGTGAGCCAATCACACTCCCCCGTAGCCGAAGTCGGATTGGAGAATGCCGCACTCGCAATAGTGCCCCACATGTTCTCTCCGTACTCCTCCTCCACTGCTGCCTTGGGGTTCTCCTCATCCTTGTGCTGCTTCTTGGCTGCTGCACCACTCTCCTCGTGTTCACCGAGCTTGCTGGTCCCTCCAAGATTGCACTTCTTGGACTTCATCTCCTTAGCGCGACCGTTCGCGCCATCGCCGCTACCAACCGCTTCACTCTTGGTGCTGATGCTTGCTGCCACTTGCCTCTCCTTAGGCATGGGGACCACAGGGATCTGCCACATCTCGTTGTAGACATCCCTATCCTCATGAAGGTCCCAAAGAATCCGCTCGCCAAGCCTCGCGGTGTAGGTCTTAGCTCCCTTCGAGCTCGTGTCCATGCCGGCCTTTTGCAACCGCCGTACAGAAATCAGGTTGGCAGCAAGCTTGGGCACCCAAAACACGTTCTTGAGGCCCACCATCTTCCCATCAGCACCCTTGAACATGGCCTTGCCCATGCCTTTCACCTCTGCTCGCTGCCCCAAAGCCGATGTCACATGCTTCACCGGTGACGGTTCGAGTTCGGTGAGCAAGTCCGCACGAGGTGTCATGCTATAGGTAGCGCCGCTATCGATCACCCAATAGTCCAGGGAGTGTAGAGTGACCTTCCCAACAGCTGCTGGTGTTAGAGACCAAGTACGGAGTCTATGAAGATTAGGGGCTGAAATATCTCAAAATCGTCAACTACAATTCTGGACAGAAAAGTCGTCGTCACAAGAAACGTCTTCAACGATTAACGCACGGTTAGAATTCTCTCAAAGTCGAGTATGTTGTAGCCCTTGACTGTGGCTATCTTTTCCAATTTGTATAATATCAAAATATGGAGTATAACCCGAGTTATGAATTTCGGCGCACTAGGGGGTATGCTGCCATAGAAAACGTAACTCAATCACAATGATCTCACAAGTTCACACAAGAAAGTTAGAGTAGCAATATAACCAGGTAGGAGGGGATGAGGAAGACGAGAGGGAAGGTCCCAAGGGAGTCCCCAACCAAGGACACCCCATACCACACAATTCCCCTCTCTATAGGCACCCCAACTTTGACATTTGTCACTTTCCCAACACATGCCATCCACCTCACCCAACTTGGCCACACTTGCCAACCTGGTTTGGCACCTCCCAACCACTTGGCAGCATCTACAGTGATGTTGACGAATTTTCCAACCCCCAAGAGTCTGTACTCCTTATGGAGTCAACACCACAACTTCCCATAGTCACCACAACCAAATATCAAAAGCATACGAACTTCCAACGTTCGTAACTTTCTTGTTCGTGCTCCGATTGAAGCGATACTTGGTTCGTCGGAAAGCTCTTGAGCAGAGGAGTCACTTCAGATATCTGCTCAAGCCAAATAACATTCACACACACTCAGAAAAACCAAAACGCACAAAACACAAATTCTTGCATACGCTCACACCACGCATGCAATGCACGAACACATGATGGGAGGCAGACAGACGTGAGTGCATATGATTGCATCACACAACAAACTCCCCCTCTGGCTGCCAACCATCATCCCACATGTCATAGCTCAAGCATGCACCCTCAATGCACACTCATCCCAGCAAGCTTCATGACCTTCCAATGCTCAGATTCAGCCAGGCGCTTGGTGAGAATGTCAGCCGCCTGCTGATGGGTCTTCACAATCTCCAGCCGCACCTCCTTGTCCAGGAGCCTCCTCACCCAATGCCACTTAGGCCTGATGTGCTTCGTCAGCCCATGAAGGCAAGCGTTCTTAGCAAGCCTCACAGCCGACTCGTTGTCACAGAAAATCACAGTTGGCTCCTTCTGGCACACTCCGATCTCCTCCAACAAACGCCTTAGCCACACCACCTCCTTTGCCCCATGCTGCAGAGCCATGTACTCTGTCTCACACGAGGACTGCCCCACCTCGTTCTGCTTCTTGCTGCGCCAGCTCACTGCACCACCTCCAAACAGGCACACATAGCCTCCAATGCTGGTGCCATCCGCCTTCACAGAGTTGAAGCTAGCGTCGGTGTAGCAGTTCAGGAGCATCTCCCCCTTGCCCAAATCAGCTGCACCCCTCTGCAGCCTCTGTCGCACAGCACTGTACTCCAAGCCCACTGATGCCGTAGCGCTCACATAGCGGACCAACCTCTTGGCCGCTTCCAGCTGCTCATGACTGGGGCGTGAAACCACACTTGCAAGCCTGGATGTAGCAAAGGCAATGTCAGGCCGCGTGTGGTTAGCCGCATAATTGAGTGCCCCCGCCATGGAATGAAAAAGCTTCCTGTCACTCTCACCCACCACCCCCTCATCAGCACAGGGCTCCACAGTGAACCCCGAAGGCAGTGGGGTGGCTGGCTTTCCTCCATCTTGCAGCCCATACTTCTCAGCCAGCCCCTCACAATACTTTCTCTGGTGCAACCTCAACACTCCCTTGTCAAGGTCGCTCTCCACATGCATGCCCAAATAGTACTTCACATCTCCCATCTTGGAGCACTTAAACTGCATCTCCAGCATCTCCTCCACATGCTCAATCATTGCAGACGACTTAGAGAAGAGCAGGATGTCGTCCACATACACCAGGAGCATGAAAAACTGCTCCTTCTTTTGCAGCAGGAACAAGCTGTGATCAAGCTCACTCTTCTTGAAACCCCCAGCCAGCAGTGTCTCCTCCAACTTGTGGTACCATGCGCGAGGAGCCTGTTCAAGGCCATAGATGGCCTTCTTGAGCCTGCACACCCTGCCGCTCCCATCATCCAACCCCTCAGGCTGCAGCATGTACAGCTCCTCTAGGATGATCCCATTGAGGAAAGCAGTTGTGATGTCCATCTGCTTCCATCCGCGGTTTGCAGCCATTCCCAACATCACCCTTAGTGTAGTCCCTTTCCCCACAGGAGCAAAGATCTCGTCAAAGTCCTTCCCCTTTGTCTGCTGAAACCCCTTTGCCACAAGCCTTGACTTGTAGCGGGTCAGCTCCCCATCAGGTCCTACTTGTGCCTGAAGATCAGCTTGGAAGAAATGGCCTTCTTCCCAGGAGGCAGCTCACACAGCTCCCACGTTTCATTCTCCAGCAGAGAGTCATACTCCTCCTTCACACTCTGCTTCCACTTCTCAGCATCGGGCCCACTCAAGGCCTCAGCTAGCGTCTTGGGCTCAGGGACGGCTGCCCGGTAGCAGGGTGCTATCTCTTCCTCATCACACTGCTCAGCCACACTCCCAGCCCGTACCACCTTTTGCTTGCCAAAGCTCGGATAGGTCAGCCGGTTAGGAGGGCGCACATCCCTCCTAGGACGGTCAGCCGGACGTGCGGCACCTTGTGGAGCATCTTGCTGCTGCTGCTGCTGCTGCTGCTGCTGCTCCTCCACCTCAGGTTCTCCCCCAACCTCAGTCACCCCAGAAATCTCCTCCTCTGAGACAGTGACCTGCACTTGCCTCGAAGGCCGCTGCACCTCATCGGCCTCAATGATCAGCGGTGTAGTAGGAAGCTTCTGCTGCTGCTGCTTCCACTCCTTGTAGTACAAGGACTCAAGGAACTTCACATCCCTTGACACAGTCAGCTGCTGGCTGGTCAAGTCCCATATCAACCAGCCCTTATGATCCTTAGCAAGCCCCAAGTGTACTCCCCATCTCCCACTAGCCTCCAACTTTCCCCTCTTCTCCTTAGGCACATGAAACACCACCATGCAGCCGTAGGCTCTCAGCATGTTGACTGCTGGTGCACTCCCATACTACTTGGTGTAGGGGACCCACTGCTTGTCCCCCACAGTCGCCAACACCCTGTTCTTCACAAGGGCGACCTGCCGCAGTGCAGTCACCCAAAACGGATCCGGCAGCCCTGCACGCCCAAGGAGAGTGCGAGCACCTTCTTGCAGGGTCCGGTTGAACCGCTCAGCCACGCCGTTCTGCTGAGGGTTGTAGGGCACTGTGAGCTGATGCTGGATCCCCTTCTTCTTCAGCACCGACTCAAAATCAGCACCAATGAACTCCCCCCCATTGTCGGTGCAGATCACCTTCACCTTGTGTCCGCTCTCCCTTTGAGCTCTCGGCATCCACTCCTTAAGAACAGCTGCTGCCACTTCCCCCTTAGTCTTGAGAGGGTACACCCACACGGCACGCGTGTGGTCGTCCACAATGGTTAAGAAGTAGCGGCTGCCCGAGAGAGAAGGGGCCCTCGTAGGGCCCACCACATCCATGTGCACAAGTGCGAGCGGGGCCTTAGCTGGTCTCGTGCCACTGCTGAACGGAAACTTTGTGAACTTGGTCTCAAGGCATGTAGGGCAGCTCCCAATCTCCTTTGCTGCCCCCTTCACCTCCAACCCCTTCAAGCTCCCATCCTTCACTAACTTCTGCAGCATAGGAATGTTGATGTGACACAACCTCTCGTGCCACGTCTCCCAATCGGCATCACCATTCCCAGATGAAGCCTTTGCCCATGCAGCGGTTGCATCCACACCAGCAAGCACCTCACCATATGGCTGCTGTGACTGCTGCACCTTCTTGACTGCATCTAAGGCCCCATCGGTTGGTGCAGTCTCCTCTCCTCCCGCGGTTGTTTTAGCCGTTGCTGCAGCCGCTGCCGTTGCTGGTGGTTTCCCATTCCAAGGGATGATGGGCAGCTGCCATAGGTCCTTGATGCAGCTGCTCTTCTCCTCCAAATCCCACAGCAGCAATTTCCCAAGCTTTGCACGGCAGCTGGTTGGGCCGAAGGTCACTTTGGCCTTGCTTTTCTGCAGCCGGCGCACAGAGAGGAGGTTAGCGGACAAACCTTCAACCAGCAGTACATTCCCCAGCCCCACAAGGCCCCCATTGGCTCCCATTACCTTGGCATTCCCAACACCAATCACAGGGAGCAAAGCACCTGAAGCGGCAGCCACAAACTTGATCTTCCCAGGGGGCTTTACCTCGTCAAGCAAATCTGCCCGTGGGGTCATGTGACTTGTGCAACCTGAATCTATCACCCAGTGAGTGAGGGGGTGCATCACAACCTTCCCAACTGAGCCCACATCACCCTCACTCCCTTTCACGTCCTCAACCATGAGGAACATCCCAGGGTTGGCTTTACCTTGTGTACTTGAACCTTCTGCACCTGAACCTTGCACAGCGCCACCTCGTGCACGTTCACCACTTGGCGGCTTCATGCTTGGAGGCGCCCATCCCTCAGGTCGGCTGAAACACTTGAACCACGGGTGTCCAGCCTTCTTGCAGTACCAACACGCACCCTCCATTCGGGTGCTCCCCCTGTCACCAGAGCTCCCATGCCCCTCGTTATAGTCACCTCGGCCTCTCCCTCTGCCAAAGCCTCTCCCACGGCCTCGGCCTCTCCCTCCCCCTCTTCCTCTGCTGCCTCCTGCAGCTCCATACCCCTCAGCAGTTTTGTTGGCAGCACCACCACCCGTGTGGCGCCTGCGGAAGTCCTCCTGCAGAATCTGCTGCCGTAGCCACTCAGGTGTCCACTGGTCCTGCTGAGTGTTGAGGGTGGGGATGAGGTTGTCCCACGAGTTGTCGAGCACCGAGATGATCTTGGTGCACTGCTGCATCTGCGACACCTTGCTGCCCGCCGCATAGGTATCCTTGATCTTGTCAAGGACCAGCTTCACATCATCGCCCGGTCGCATGGAAAGGGCAGCCAGCTCCTTCTCCAACACAATCACCATCGGCAGCGTGTTGGGCTGAATCACGTCGCGCAGTAGCTTCCACGCCTTTGGTCCAGAATCATCCAACTCCACCAAATCCTTGATGTGTTGGAACATATCGTTGTTGACCGATTGGAGAATTAGGTCGTACAGCACCGCACTCTTCTCAATCCACCGATCGCGGGCATCTCCTTCCTCCGGCATCTTCTCTTCACCCATCGCAAGTTTCAGCAGCTTGTAGCGCTTGAATGCACTCCGCATCCGCCCACTCCATTCCTCATAGTTTGAGCCATCCAATGCCTCGATCTTGGATGGTGGCGGCTCATTTCTCTTCTCAGCTGCATCTCCACTCCCTTGAATCATTTCCTCTGCTCCCAAACACAGGTTCCAGCTCCCCCTTTGCTGTCCACACCGAAGTCCCACTCAATTTCCACAAGTGTCGGCGCCAACGAAATTTCGGCAGAGTTTCCCCTTAGCGGAAGTCACATGCAACCTCCAGAACTCCACTTAGGCACGCCCACAGGCCATGGTGGATCTAGGAGGGTCTTCACACTTCAGTAGACTCTCCACAAAGTCCTTAATCAGCTCTGATACCACTTGTTAGACACTAAGGACGGAGTCTATGAAGATTAGGGGCTGAAATATCTCAAAATCGTCAACTACTATTCTGGACAGAAAAGTCGTCGTCACAAGAAACGTCTTCAACGATTAACGCACGGTTAGAATTCTCTCAAAGTCGAGTATGTTGTAGCCCTTGACTGTGGCTATCTTTCCCAATTTGAATAATATCAAAATATGGAGTATAACCCGAGTTATGAACTTCGGCGCACTAGGGGGTATGCTGCCATAGAAAACGTAACTCAATCACAATGATCTCACAAGTTCACACAAGAAAGTTAGAGTAGCAATATAACCAGGTAGGAGGGGATGAGGAGGACGAGAGGGAAGGTCCCAAGGGAGTCCCCAACCAAGGACACCCCATACCACACAATTCCCCTATCTATAGGCACCCCAACTTTGACATTTGTCACTTTCCCAACTCATGCCATCCACCTCACCCAACTTGGCCACACTTGCCAACCTGGTTTGGCACCTCCCAACCACTTGGCAGCATCTACAGTGATGTTGACAAATTTCCCAACCCCCAAGAGTCTGTACTCCTTATGGAGTCAACACCACAACTTCCCATAGTCACCACAACCAAGTATCAAAAGCATACGAACTTCCAACGTTCGTAACTTTCTTGTTCGTGCTCCGATTGAAGCGATACTTGGTTCGTCGGAAAGCTCTTGAGCAGAGGAGTCACTTCAGATATCTGCTCAAGCCAAATAACATTCACACACACTCAGAAAAACCAAACCGCACAAAACACAAATTCTTGCATACGCTCACACCACGCATGCAACGCACGAACACATGATGGGAGGCAGACAGACGTGAGTGCATATTATTGCATCACACAACAGCTGGCTCCTCAAAGCCTTCATCCTTCTCTGGACCAGCCAGTGCTTGCGTCGAGACGAAGAAGAATTGACCCGGGAACCGATCGTCGCTCGGGTCCTTGTTGTTATCTCCACTCTTCATATTTGCAGCACCACCTCCGCGACCGCCACGGCCTCCACGGCCTCTTCCTCTCCCTCCTCCTGCTCCTCTGCCCTCTTGATCTTGAGCAGGGGTCCATCCATCTGGGATTTTATAGCAATCGCGCCACATATGTCCGCTCTTGTGGCAAAAGTGGCACTCGCCGTCGAATCGGCTGCGACCGCGTCCATAGCTCCTGTTGTCTTTGCCGTATCTGCCATTCCCGCGGCCTCCACTGAAGTTGCTGCCATCAAACCTTCCTCCTCCTCGTCCTCTGCCCCTTCCATGGCCATATCCACGGCCGATGCTTGTTGCCCCGGCGCCATCCGAACCCGCCAACTCCTGGCGGCGGAAATCCTCTTGAAGGATAGCTCGCTTCACGTTTTCGAGCGAGAGGCGGGGCAGATCGCGATTCAAGTTGATGATGAGCGAGGACCATGACTCGGGGAGTAGGGCCAACAACTTGGTCTTCTTTTGGAGCTCACTGTAGTTCAAATCAGCTCCCTCAAGCCGCGTCAGCAAGTCGATGAATTTCTGCACCCCTTCTTCCACGGGTTCATCTTCTTCAATTAGCAGTGTCGCCATTTGCCATTCCAACACCACCGCTACCGCCGCTGTTGCAGGATTGTGTTCACCCTTCAGAGCAGCCCATACATTTGGTCCCTTCTCTGGTTCACGCTGAAATGGCTTGATGTGACGGATTTGGCTGCTCCCCAACGCTTGCCCAAGTAGGAGATAGCCTTGTGCGCTCTTCCGCACCCACGGGCTCTTCTCCGGGTCGTTCTCGGGGCGCTTCTCCGTTCCTTCCATCACCTCCAGCAGGTCATAGTGGTCCAATAAGTTCTCCATTTTGACGGAACATTCAGCAAACTTGTCGCCATTGAACTTGTCAAGCCCGAACACTCTTGGTTCATCCCTAGAAGGTCCGAGAGTAGGTTGCACGGGCGCCATGGCTGAATCACGGGGTTGACCTTGTGCTTGGGGTCCTCCACTGCCTCCAGCACCTCTGTCACCCCTTTCTTCATGTCCATCCATCGTTGTAGCTGCTCCAAGGCGCTCTGATACCACTTGTTATAGTCACAGTAGGCTTGAATGTGCCTAAAACGAAAGATAGAGTGCACGGCCGGATTTCTGCACAGCGGCTTTAAACGTTCATAGCGATCTGCTCAGACCTCCAAATGACCTGATTCAAATGGGATCTAGAGCGTATTAATGTCGCCTATAATAAGATATTTTGATCGCATGATTTCATTAAGAATTGACGACACAGTGTTGGTTTGAACGAACGACACTATGGCAGCCACTATAGTCTTAGAACACAAATTAGGAAGAGTTACGAGTTGGGAATGACTCCCAGCTCCTACAAACCCCAAGAGCCGACTTACAGTGATGTGGAACAGTGCCACACTGTCCCCAACCAAGAAGTGTCTCGAAACTACCCTCCACAAGGGCCTACACCAAGAGAAATGTTACACTACACAATGTAATGTAACCATTCTCAATATCTTGAAGTGTACCCTTTTCGCGGGCTTCGAGATTACTTGACTCTTGAAATCAAGGTTTTGGTTTTTCATCATAAACTCATCCTTGAGTTCTTGATGGGTCTGCTGCACACACCTGCGACACGCAAAACGTTCAACACATGACAAAATAGAAACCGCGCACGAGACACACGACAAAATAGAAACCGTGCACGGGACACAAACGACCGTGTGACACACGATTAGCGATGACTCGCTATTGACTCGACACACACACATTCGACATCACGACTCATCAACCACACACTATTATAAGCATGAAATAAATATTATCTCATGCCTTCATACCATTCCATGCACAGACGCTTGCACGCATACGGACAACAAGCCGAGTGCAAACCGTAGGATTGCACCAACAGCTTAGTGGCGAGAGAAGCCCAGGCGCCCTGCCAAGACACCGGTTTTTGCAGCAGCAGAGAGGAAGCGCAAGGGGAAGGAGCTCGCTGATGATGAGGTCCAGGAGAAAGAGGAGCGCGGCTGTGAGTGGGGGGGGGGGGGGGGGGGGGGGGAGGGTACGATTCAGATGACGACGGTGAGGAGGGTTTTGCGGGCGCACGCCAGGACGATGCCACAGACAACCCTCAGAGGATGAGGGAGAAGA
Source organism: Closterium sp. Naga37s-1 (assembly GCA_947471745.1). Taxonomy (NCBI): domain Eukaryota; kingdom Viridiplantae; phylum Streptophyta; class Zygnematophyceae; order Desmidiales; family Closteriaceae; genus Closterium; species Closterium sp. Naga37s-1. The sequence continues at coordinate 103,171 of CANJKZ010000073.1, read as the reverse complement.
CGACGATGGAGAAGACAGGATTGAGATGTCTCTTCTTGTGTTCTAGACTATAATGTACACTGCTGACATGTGGGAAGTATTACTGGAGTAGGTAGGTAGGTAGTGTTGTGTTAATGGCTGGCCTGTTGTCAACTGTGTTCAAAAACTCTATGCCAATGAATACGTATTGGACAATCTTAAGTCCGATTTTGACTTGTGAAGTCTGGGTACTTCAGACTTGTGATTTTGCAGAACCTGATAAATCAGGGTAGTCATTCTCCCAGAAATGTGCCTCTGACTAAAAAAACAATTACCCCCCTGAACATCAGACTGGTTTTTTTTTTAATAGTCAGTCCTGCTCACAGTCCAACACTGCTGATGTCGTCACCAAGGCCCCCGAGTCTGGTGATTACAGCATTTCTGCATTGCTCTTGGGCTTGTGCCCACTCTGCCTCACCTGATTGTCTCTTGATTGTCAAAATATGTTTACATAATTTATATAATCGTTTGCAGTTGTAGTGTAGTCATTGCATCATGTTTGGTGGTGCACCTTCTTGTCATGCTTTCTTGCCCATAACTTGTACCCACATGCTATAGTGCAAACCCTCTTTGGCCAAATCTCAGTCAAACTTATATGTTATAGTCTGTCTAGGCTGTAGTGGGGTAGTTCATATAGGGTACAACACTTTTAGGTTTCCTACTTGTACCCACCTGCTTGCTAGTTCAGTCATTCCTTCCTTCAATATTCTGACATGGTGTTCTGAGCAGGTTCCCTCGTGGGAACGTTTTTTTTTTCTAGGGCCCACCACGATAACATTTTTTTTCCTGCCCTGCCCAAAGCGCGCCTATCGCCTGCCTCTCCTGCGCCGTCGCGCGCCCTGCCGTAGTGCCGGCCGTCGCGGCCCTGCCTTCTCGGCCCGTCGCGGCCCTGCCCTAACGGCCCGTCGCGGCCCCCTGCTTTCTCGGCCCGTCGCGGCCTTGCCCTCTCGCCGCCTCGTCGCGGCCCCGACCTAGCCGCCTAGTTGCGGCCCTGGTGGTGCTGCAGGAGTTGGAGCTGTAGGTGCTGGAGCTGTTGCTACTGGAGGTGCTGCTGGAGATGGAGCTGCTGGAGGTACTGGAGCTGGTGGTGCTGCGGGAGTTGTAGCTGGAGACCCTGGAGCTGAGGGTACTGGTGCTATCTCTGCTGTTTCTGGAGGCGCTGCGTGGCCGCGGCCATACTACGTTCCGCTCCTTCAGCAGGTTCTTGGTCTCCCGCCTTCTACTGGTCCTACTCCTCCCTTACTGAGTCCACCACCTGTCCAGTCACAGTCGCAGTTACAGCCAGCCTCCCCACTGCCTGGTCCTTCTCCTTACTCTAGACCGACTAGAGGTCTTACGGAGCGTCGTGAGCCTGAGTCTCGTCCTGCGTCGCCTGAGTCTCGTCCTGCGTCACCTGAGTCTCGTCCTGAGTCGCCTGTTTGCGCTGTTCGCACTGGTCGACGTGTTCCGCGTCAGCGTCCTCCTCTTGTCCCCGGCACTCACTATATGACTCTGCGTCCTTCCACTACTCCACAGCGTGTCCCTCTGCCGTCTCCTCCTGCGTCCTCTCTTCCTGACGGTCCGGACCCGGAAGCTGACTCCCTTCGTGCTGCTAGTCCTACTGTCACGCGTTTTCTGGCCACTGTTGTCACTGACCCTTCGTTTGAGTCCACTGCTGCGTCTGCTCTAGTTGCTGAGCTTGTTGACTTTGCTGCCGCCTGTCGTCTAGACTACGCCGCTAGTCTTGTTGCTGAGTCTGAGTCTGCATCTGTCTATCCTCCGTCCGTCGGGGGTGAGTGTGCTCTTGGCACGGACGTCCTTCAGGACAGACAGGAGGAGTTTGAGTGCTTTGCCGCTGCTTTATCTCATCTCGTGTCCATGCTGCTTGCCCCTGAGGGAGACCCGGATGCACCAGACATCCCGACCCCGATAGAGGGTCCCTACTCTTCTCAGTGGCAGGCAGCCATGGACACAGAGATGGCTTCCTGGAAGTCCACAGGCACCTACGTCGACGAGGTTCCCCCGCCAGGGGCGAACATCGTCAGTGGCATGTGGATCTTCAGGGTGAAGCGGCCTGTCTTCAAGGCGCGTTACGTTGCACGAGGCTTCAGTCAGCGACAGGGAGTTGACTTCTTCCAGACCTTCTCCCCTACCCCAAAGATGACCACTCTTCGGGTGCTGCTGCACGTCGCCGCTCAGCGTGACTACGAGCTTCACTCTCTTGACTTCAGCACAGCCTTCCTACAGGGCAGCCTGCACGAGGAGATCTGGCTGCGCCGCCCACCTGGCTTCACTGGGTCATTTCCTGCTGGTACCCAGTGGAGCCTCCGGCGGCCAGTCTACGATCTCTGCCAGGCACCCCGTGAGTGGCACAACACACTGAGGACGACTCTTGCTGCTCTTGGGTTTGCTCCTTCCACTGCTGACCCGTCGCTGTTTCTACGCACCGACACCACTCTGCTGCCGTTCTACGTTCTCGTGTACGTATACGACTTGGTCTTTGCTACTGCTGACACTGAGGCACTCGCCCACGTGAAGTCGGAGTTGCAGAAGAGACACACGTGCACAGATTTGGGTGAGCCAACAAGCTATCTTGGCTTGCGGATCACCCGGGACAGAGCACAGCGCACCATTACCTTGACTCAGTCACACATGGTGCAGCAGGTCCTTCAGCGCTTCGGCTTCACGTTCTCCTCGCCACAGTCCACTCCTCTGCCTACCGGTCACTCGCTCTCAGCTCCACCTTCGGACGAGTCCGTAGAGCCGAGTGGCCCGTATCCAGAGCTTGTGGGCTGCCTCATGTACCTGATTACTTGCACTCGACCTGACCTTGCCTACCCTCTTAGCATTCTAGCACGCTATGTCGCTCCTGGCAGACACAGGAAGGAGCACATGGATGCAGCTAAGAGGGTGTTGCGCTACTTGTGCAGTACGTTGGGCATGGGGCTCGTACTTGGAGGACGGGCTCAAGTTGTCCTCACTCGTCACGCAGACGCTTCCTGGGCTGACGACTTGACTACGCAGCGGTCGTCAGAGGGTTACACCTTCAGCCTTGGCTCCGGCTCTATCTCTTGGCGGTCTACCCACTTGTCTTCTGTTCTCAGCTCCAGTTGTGAGGCTGAGATCTACGCAGGGGCCATGGCTGCACAGGAGTTACGCTGGCTCACGTACCTGTTGACCGAACTGGGAGAGCCACCTCGTTCTCCTCCAGTGCTGTACGTCGATAACAAGGCCATGATTGCCTTGTGTCAGGAGCACAGACTGGAGCACAGAACGAAGCACATCGCTCTTCGCTACTTCCTGGACCTTGCTATACCTTCTATAGTTTGACACACCCCCATAGTCTAGGTAACGGTACTCCTGTGGAAAGCAACACACAACCCAAGAGCAAGGGTCACAGGACCAGTCAGCAAGAACAAGCAACGGTCACAAGACCAGTTCACAAGAACAAAGCAACTCTCGGGGTGGATCTCAAGATCACCACACAGTCCGAGAGCAAGGGGCCACAAGGCCAGACCACATGCAAGTATATAGTAGATATAATAGATGAAAGATTACAAACATGCATGACAAGCATCTCTACAGAAGCAAAGGGTCACAAGGCCTGTCAACAAGCACAGATATAGGATATATAGTGAGATGCAAGAGTACAAGACAAAGCATCTCTACACAAGCAAGTGAGGGCATGTAGACACAAGGCCAAGGTGGGTACAAAAACGCAAGTGGTCACAAGGCGGCAACGCCTTGGTGAAGATATCTGCAGTGTTGGCCTCAGAGACCACACGTCGCACGAGTGCCTGACCACGCTGCTGCAACTCTCGCAGAAGGAAGTAACGAAGCTGGATGTGCTTCGCCTTCCCAACCAGTCGGGGCTCCTCGCACAACAGGATAGCAGACCTATTGTCGGCGAACAAGACTGGGGGAGCGCGAGGCCGCTCATCAAGGTCGGTGAGGAGGAAGCTCCTGGGCGGCCATGGCCGCAGCGTACACCTTTGCCTCACTACTAGAACTGGAGACAGATGACACCCGAGTCGACCTCCACGAAACAGCTCCGGACCCAAGGATGAAGCAGTAACCCTGTGTAGACCGCAGCGACTCAGCGTAGTCGGCCGACGACGAGTCTGAGAAACCTGTAAGTGTAACTGGCTACTTCCCTCCAAGGACAAGTCCCATGCCTGATTTGCTCGCCACATACTTCGCCACCCTCTTAGCAGCGTACCGGTGGGAAGGTCGGTGTCTCCCAGGCGCAACAAAGCGCGCAAGGACGCTAAGAGGGTAAGCTAGGTCTGGGCGAGTACAGGTCATCAGGTACATGAGACAACCTACAAGCTAAGGATATGGACCACTGGACTCAAATGGCTCGTCCGAAGGTGGAGCCATGAGCCCATGGTCTAGAGCAAGAGGGGTGGGTTGTACCTTGGAGAACGGGAAGCGGAACCGCGTGAGGATCTGCTCAACTATATGCGACTGCGTCATCGTAATGGTGCGAGCTGCCCTGTCCCTAGTGATCTGCAGGCCGAGGTAGCGTTGTAGCTCACCAAGGTCAGTGCAAGTGTGTCTCCTCTGCAGTTCCTCCTTCACGGAGGCCAGCGCGCGTCGGTCGGGAGTGGCGAAGACCAGGTCATCAACGTAGACCAGAACAAAGAACGGGGTCGAGCCGCGGCGCACGAACAGCGATGGGTCAGCAGACGACGGAAAGAAGTCAAGCGCTGCAAGTGTCATGCGAAGTGTGTCATGCCACTCATGGGGAGCCTGTCGCAGGCCGTAGACCAGTCCACGCAACTGCCACTGGGTCCCAGGTGGGAAAGAGCCAGTGAAGCCAGGCGGACTATGCAGCCAGAACTGCTCGTGTAGGCTCCCCTGAAGGAACGCTGTGCAGAAGTCCAAGGAGTGTAACTCGTAGTCGCGCTGAGCTGCGATATGCAGCAACACCTGAAGAGTGGTCATCTTTGGGGTGGGAGCGAAGGTCTGCAAAAATTCTAACCCCTTGCGCTGACTGAAGCCTCTCGCCACATAGCGGGCCTTGAACACCGGTGGTGATCCAGGCGGCCGCTTCACCTTGTAGAGCCACATGTCACTGACAACGTTCATCCCAGGTGGTGGGACGGCGTCGACGTAGGTGCCTGTGGACCTATAAGATGCCATCTCTGCCTCCTTAGCTGCTATCCAGTACGAAGCCCACGATCCCGAGACCGCCTCGACGTGAGTGCAATGTCGCCAACGCTTTTCTGTATGCTCCCGTCGACGCTGAGATCTTCGTCGAACAACCACATGGATTCAACGCAGACCCCGACCAAATCTGTCAGCTGGAAAAATCACTATACGGTATCAAGCAAGCCCAGAGACTGTGGCAGCAGCATCTTCACACCCGACTAATCCGCATCGGATTCAGCCAACTACCGCACGACCAAGGGATGTATCGTCTTACGAAGGGTACTGACTACATCTTACTCATAGTCTATGTGGACGACCTACTCTACATCGGCTCTACCGACAACGTCACGACCTGGTTTGAAGGAGAGCTACAGCGAGACCTCACACTCACCGTCTCGTCTACCGTGACACAATATCTCGGACTCAATATACAAGACGGGGAAAACGCAATCTGCCTCAGCGCCGCAAAATACGCCGACAGCATCGCCAAATGCTTCGGACTAACTCCAGCTACCATCACCACGCCATATCGTTACACCGACGGTAACCGCAAGGAAGCCTCCGCCCTACTCAAACCCGCCGGCATTCGCGACTACCAACGAAAGCTAGGCTGTCTACTCTTCGCAGCCGTCACCTATCGACCAGATCTATCATACTCTGCGAGCCAGCTCGCCACCTATCTCAAGAAGCCCGAAGCGGATCACACGGCGGAGCTCGACCGTGCACTCCACTACCTCGTCAGCACCTCGACGATCGGCCTAACCTACCACAAGACCGGAACTACGACACCTAAATTAATCGGTTACGTCGATGCTGACCACGCCAGCGACTCAGACAACAGGCAATCGCGCACTGGCTACATCTACCGACTCGAAGCTAATTGCTCTCTCCTCAGCTGAAGCAGAATATATCGCACTCTGCTCAGCCACCAAGGAAGGATTATACCTTCGCGAACTACTGGAAGAGGCAAAGTTGGCTAAGTTACCCAGCTTCTCCCTATTCTGCGACAACCAATCGGCCATTCGCATAGCAAACAAGAACGGGTTCGCGAATCGAACGAAGCACATCGCCCTCCGGTATTTCTTCGTAAAAGACAAAATCGAGAAGGGGAGACTTGAGCTATCCTACTGTCCCACATCCGAGATGGCAGCCGATTACATGACCAAGAAACTCGGAAAACAGAAGTTTGAGTACTGCATGCTGCTGACTGGACAAGGCCACGTCATCTGCATCGACACTCCAGAAGCAAAGGGGAGTGTTGGAAACAAATAGTTATCGCTTCTGAAGTATCGAAGTAATAACACGAACGAAGCAGACTACAATGAAGCAACGCGCGAGTCAACCAAGGAGGTTAAAACGTAACAGCTGGAGGTTACGCGAAGGTCGAAGGTCGCTGGCCTTTGACTCGACGAAATACAGCGCGACAGCAAGGACAAACAACTTACTCGGTATTGAGCAGTTGCCCGAGTCGACACTGTATCGAACCGCAACAGCAAAACAGTTAATCGCGCCTCTTCGTATTCATTGTAATCATATATATATTCTTGTATCTCTTTGCTCTAAATCAATCTATCTTGCTCTCACATACTAGTGCAAGGTGGTTCAATAATCTTATTATACGCTTCTGCAATTACAATATTTCTACTCCAGATCTAAGCCTTGAAAAGATCCTAAGGGCCTTTCTCAGCCCAACAGGCGCTAGGGCGCGTGACGGAGGGCGCTAGGGCGCGGAGGGCGCTAGGGCGCGTGACGGAGGGCGCGTAACGCGCGGAGGGCGCTAGGGCACGTGCTAGGCTAAGCTAGGCAAGGATTCTAAACCTACACGTGATACCATCTCAGAAATAGAATGCAACGGAATATGTACCGGTAACTAGGAAAGCAAGGCAGTACAAATATGAAACCATAACTGAGTTGTACTCACTAAGGAGCACCTCTCGGGATGTCTGTGTCAGAATAGTGAAGGAAGGAATGACTGAACAAGCAAGCAGGTGGATACAAGTAGGAAACCTAAAAGTGTTGTACCCTATATGAACTACCCCACAACAGCCTAGATAGACTATAGCATATAAGTTTGACACACCCCCATAGGCAAAGTGGGGGAGAACAAGAGGTCACAAGACCGGTCAAGAAAGGCAAAGCAAGCTCAGGGTGGATCACGACGTCACCACGCATTCTGAGCACAAGCAAATGGCCACGTGGCTAGTTCACATGCAGAGTTATATAAAGGAGAACAAGCAATACAGTGAACACAACCTAGCAAGTGTAAGCATGCAGGTATATGTATAGAGATCACAGTACAAGCAGAGTCAAGAAGTAAGCAAGTGAGGCACAGTAGGTACAAGGCCTAGAACAGTATAGAAACGATGATGATCACAAGGCTGAAGTGCCTTGGTGAAAACATCAGCAGTGTTGGCCCGAGTGGCCACGTAAGCAAGACGAAGCTGACCACGCAGCTGCAACTCTCGAGCAAGGAAGTAGCGCAAAGCGATGTGCTTCATTCTGTGCTCCTGACACAACGAAATCATGGCCTTGTTGTCGACGTACCAGAGGCTCCAGTGGGTACCAGCAAGAAACGACCCAGTGAAGCCAGGTGGGCGGCGCAGCCAGATCTCCTCGTGCAAGCTGCCCTGTAGGAAGGCTGTGCTGAACTCAAGAGAGTGTAGCTCGTAGTCACGCTGAACGGCGACGTGCAGCAGCTCCCAAAGAGTGGTCATCTTCGGGGTAGGGGAGAAGGTCTGGAAGAAGTCAACTCCCTGTCGCTGACTGAAGCCTCGTGCAACGTAACGCGCCTTGAAGACAGGCGGAGAACCCGGGGGCCGCTTCACCCTGAAAATCCACATGCCAATGACGATGTTCGCCCCAGGCGGGGGGACCTCGTCGACGTAGGTGCCTGTGGACTTCCAGGAAGCCATCTCTGTGTCCATGGCTGTCTGCCACTGAGAGGAGTAGGGACCCTCTATTGCCTCTGCGTAAGAGCGCGGGGTCGGGATGTCTGGTGCATCCGGGTCTCCCACATGGGCAAGCAGCATGGATACGAGATGAGGTAAAGCAGCGGCAAAGCACTGAAACTCCTCTTGTTTGTCTTCAAGGGCGTCCGTGCCAAGAGCACACTCACCCCCGACGGACGGAGGACAGACAGACGCAGACTCAGACTCAACAACAAGACTAGTGGCGTAGTCTAGACAACAGGCGGCAGCAAAGTCAACAAGCTCAGCAACGAGAGCAGACGCAGCAGTGGACTCAAACGAAGGGTCAGTGACAGCAGTGGCCAGAAAACGCGTGACAGTAGGACTAGCAGCACGGAGGGAGTCAGACTCCGGGTCCGACCGCCAGGAAGAGAGGACGCAGGAGGAGACGGCAGAGGCACACGCTGTGGAGCAGTGCAAGGACGCAAAGTCATAGAGTGAGTGCCGGGGACAGGAGGAGGACGCTGACGTGGAACACGACGACCAGTGCAAACAGCGCGAACAGGCGACGCAGGACGAGACTCAGGTCACGCAGGACGAGACTCAGGCGACGCAGGACGAGACTCAGGCTCACGACGCTCCGTAAGACCTCTAGTCGGTCCAGAGTAAGGAGAAGGACCAGGCAGTGGAGAGGCTGGCTCTAACTACGACTGTGACTGGACTGGCGGTGGACTCAGTTAAGGAGGAGTAGGACCAGTAGAAGGCGGGAGACCAAGAACCTGCAGAAATAGCGGAACGTAGTATGGCCGCGGCCGCGCAGCGCCTCCAGAAACAGCAGAGACACCACCAGTACCCTCAGCTCCAGGGTCTCCAGCTACAACTCCCGCAGCACCACCAGCTCCAGTACCTCCAACAGCTCCAGCTCCAGCAGCACCTCCAGTAGCAACAGCTCCAGCACCTACAGCTCCAACTCCTGCAGCACCACCAGCCCCAGCAGCTCTAGTACCTCCAGTACGAGCACCTCCGGGACCAGCTGCTCCAGCACCTCCAACAGCTCCAACACCAGCAGGACCTCCAACAGCGCCAGTACCTCCAGCACCAGGACCTCCAGGACCAGCGGCTCCAGCAGCTCCAGCACCTCCAGCAGGTCCAGCTCCAGAAGCACCTCCAGCAGCAGGCCCCATAGCTCCAGCAGCACGGCTACAGCGCCGAGCGTACCACTCACGTAGCCGCTGCGGAGAGAGGGGCTCCCGCCATGACGGGACACCCGGAGGACCTCCAGACTCAGCACGCTCAGGCTCAGAACCCCCAGGCTCAGCACCCCCAGACTCAGCACCCCCAGGCTCAGCACCCCCAGGCTCCACACGCTCAGGCTCAGCACCCCCAGGCTCCGCACCCTCAGACTCAGCAACCCCAGGCTCAGCACCCCCAGGCCCCGCACCCGCACGCTCAGCACCCCTAGCAGCACCAGAGTCGACAGCCCCTCGACAGGGTCTACCTGGGACACACCTGAGGGGGGAGGGGGTCTACCAGAGGAGCACCTGGTGCTAGGAAGAGTGGCGGGGGGGGGAGAGGGGCAGTGCGGTAGGGAAAGAGACGGTAGTAAGATACCGACTCGTCAAACGTGACGTCCTGAGAGGACAGAACACGCAGCGTATTGAACTGCGAACGGCCACAGAAAATGGGGAGCAGCCGCATGGATCATGGACGTACGAGCGACGTCCATGACCATGCCAATGCGGCGCTCAGCAATCCCATTTTGCTCTGGGGAGGCCGGAAGCGTGAACGTCTGGCGGATGCCCTCCGCACGACAGAAAGCCCTCAGAAGGTCGGAGGAAAACTCACCACCTCTGTCTGAGTGCAGACGCAGAACAGGAAGGTCCGAGCCGAAACTCTCGCTGAGCTGGCGATGGGCACCGTGGATCCAGTCGATCAACACCTCAGTGACTTCACCCTTGCGGCGCAAGGGGATGACTGTGGTGTAACGCGAGTAGTCGTCAACGACCAGCAGGAAGTAACGCTCGTGACCCTGTCCACGGACGCGGGCTGGGCCCCACACGTCCATCTCGAGAGTCTGCAGGGGAGCCTCTGTCGGAGGGAACTCGGAGGAGTGAGGAGCGGCGCGCTGCCGGCCCTCGACACAAGGAACACAGGTAGGGGCAGGCCCCAGAGGAAGGGGAGGGAGGGACCGGGGGAGACCAGAGACAAGGGTACAGGAGGCCATACCTCGAAGAGGAGGCAGGGAGGGGTGACCAAGGCGGTGGTGCCAAAGGAGAGTCTCGTGTGACAGAGGACGACACGAGCAGGAGGCAGACGCAGGACTAGACCTGGACGCGCCAGCAAACACCTGACCAGACGCGGCTACCTGACCAGACGCAGTAACCGGAGGAGACGCAGTAGTCAGTGTGTACAGACTCGACCCAGGCCGACGGGTGAACGTGGCCAGGTGGTGGCCCGTCCGAAAGCAAGTGTAGTGGGTCACACACTGACCTCCAGGGGTGAACTGGTCAACCCACACGTCCTGGAGGTCAGCTCCACTCACCAAGTTCATAGAGAACGAGGGGAGGTGGAGTCCAAACAGCAAGCCCGACGGGGCCGCAGGACACGATAGAACCGTGGAAGAGTGCACAAGGACTGGGCCCCCAGAGGGGTCAGTCAGGGAGACTGCGACAGGCCGACTGAGCGGCGTGAGTGTGGTGCTGTCGCGAAAGAAGGAGCGCGAAGCACCAGAGTCAAGTGTGAAAATGTGCAAGGCCTCAATAGGTGCAATACCAGAGAGAGCAGACTTACTAGCACCTGGAGCAGCAGACTCACTAGTACCTGGAGCAGCAGACTCACTAGTACCTAGAGAAGCAGACTCACTAGCACCTAGAGCAGCAGCCTCAATGCCCGGGTCGGGCGGAACACACAGGAAACTGCATACATGGCAGCAAGGATAGCATCGAAATCAAGATCAAAGATAGCAACATTCTGCTTACGCAGATCACCCCAGCGAGGGAGCTCAACAGCGTCAAGAAACTGGGTGCGCCAGGTGTCAGTCAGGCGACCAAAGCAGCGCTGCGTAGTGTGTGGCAGCCCGCACGTCTCCCCACGGCGCCCGCCGGTGCGAAGAACGTAAGTGCAGGGACCAACACCCCCAGACCTCCCACGCCCAGCGTACCATTCACGAAGCTGCTTGGCCCACGGGGTTGTTGGTGCAACCCTATGGTTCGCATTCGGCTTGTTGTCCGTGTGCGTGCATGCGTGTGTGCATGGAATGGTATGGGGGCATGAGATAATATATATTTCATGCTTTTACTAGTGTGTGAATGATGAGGCATGGTTTTGAATGTGTGTGTCGAGTCAATAGCGAGTTATTGCTAGTCGCGTGTCACGTTGTTGTTTGCGTGTCGTGTGCGGTTTTCTATTTTGTCGTGTGCGGAACGTTCGGCGTGTCGCAGATGTGCGCAGCAGAATTCCAAGAACTCAAGGAGAAATTTATCTTGAAGAACCAGAGCCTTGGTTTCAAGATTCAATTGATTTCGAAGCTCTCCAAAAGGGTAAACTTTAAGATAGTGAGAATAGTTGCATTACTTTGTGTAGTGTAACATTTCTCTTGGTGTAGGCCCTTGTGGAGGGTAGTTTCGAGACCCTTCGTGGTTGGGGACAGTGTGGCAGTGTTACACATCACTGTACCTCGGCTCTTGAGGTTTGTAGGAGCTGGGAGTCATTCCCAACTCGTAACTCTTCGTAATTTGTGTTCTAAGTTTATAGTGGCTGCCATAGTGCCGTTCGTTCAAACCGACGTTGCGTCATAAATTCTTAATCAAATTGTGCAATCTAAATTGCCAAGTGTAGGCGACTTAACGACGCTCTAGATCCAATTTGAATCAAGTCATTTCAGCTGTGACCAGAACGCTATCAACGTTTGAAGCCGCTGTGCAGAAATCCGACTGTGCACTCTATCTTTCGTTTTAGGCACATTCAAGCCTATTGTGACTATAACAAGTGGTATCAGAGCCCCTTGGAGCAGTTTCGACAATGGCTGGACCTGAGGAAAGGGGTGGCAGAGGTGCTGGTGGCAGTGGAGAAGCCCAAGGTCAAGGCCAACCTCGTGATTCAGCCATGGCGCCCGTGCAACCAAGTCTTGGCCCACCTAGGGATGAGCCTAGGGTGTTTGGGCTTGACAAGTTCAATGGTGACAACTTCGTTGAATGGTCCTTTAGAATGGAGAATGTATTCGACCACTATGATCTGCTGGAGGTGATGGAAGGAACGGAGAAGCGCCCCGAGAACGACCCGGAGAAGAGCCCGTGGGTGCGGAAGAGCGCACAAGGCTATCTCCTACTTGGGCAAGCGTTGGGGAGCAGCCAGATCCGACACATCAAGCCATTCCAGCGTGAACCAGAGAAGGGACCAAAGGCATGGGCTGCTCTCAAGGGTGTACACACTCCTGCAACAGCGGCGGTAGCGATGGTGTTGGAATGGCAAATGGCGGCACTACGAATTGAAGAAGACGAAGCGGTTGAAGAAGGGGTGCAGAAATTTTTTGACTTGTTGACGCGGCTTGAGGGAGCTGATTTGAACTATAGTGAGCTCCAAAAGAAGACCAAGTTGCTGGCCTTACTCCCAGAGTCATGGTCCTCGCTCATCATCAACCTCAATCGTGACTTGCCCCGCCTCTCGCTTGAAGACGTGAAGCGAGCGATCCTTCAAGAGGACTTCCGCCACCGTGAGTTGGCGAGTGCGGATGGCGCAGGGGCAGCAAGCATCGGCCGAGGGTATGGCCGCCGAAGGGGTAGAGGACGAGGGGGAGGCAGATTTGGCAGCAACAACTTCAATGGAGGCCGCGGGAGTGGCGGATACGGCAGCGACAACAAGAACTACGGATGCGGTCGCGGCCGATTCGACGGCGAGTGCCACTATTGTCACAAGAGCGGACATATGTGGCGCGATTGCTACAAGCTCCCTGATGGATGGACTCCTGCTCAAGGCCAAGAGGGTAGAGGAGCAGGAGGAGGGAGAGGAAGAGGCCGTGGAGGCCGTGGCGGTCGCGGAGGTGGTGCTGCAAGTATGAAGAGTGCCGGCAACGAGAGCGATTCGAGGGACGATCGCTTTCCGGTTCAATTCTTCTTCGTGTCCACGCAAGCACCGGCTGGTCCAAAGAAGGATGAAGGCTTTGAGGAGCCAGCAGCTGTGGGGAAGGTCACCCTACACTCCCTGGACTATTGGGTGATCGATAGCGGCGCTACCTATAGCATGACACCTCGTGCCGACTTGCTCACCGAACTTGAGCCGTCACCGGTGAAGCATGTGACATCGGCTTTGGGGCAGTGAGCAGAGGTGAAAGGCATGGGCAAGGCCATGTTCAAGGGTGCTGATGGGAAGATGGTGGGCCTCAAGAACGTGCTTTGGGTGCCCAACCTTGCTGCCAACCTGATTTCCGTGCGGCGGTTGCAAAAGGCCGGCATGGACACGAGCTCGAAGGGAGCTAAGACCGACACCGCGAGGCTTGGCGGGCGGATTCTTTGGGACCTTCACGAGGATAGGGATGTCTACAACGAGATGTGGCAGATCCCTGTGGTCCCCATGCCTAAGGAGAGGCAAGTGACAGCAAGCATCAGCACCAAGGGTGAAGCGGTTGGTAGCGGCGATGGCACGAACGGTCACGCTAAGGAGATTAAGTCCAAGAAGTGCAATCTTGGAGGGACCAGCAAGCTCGGTGAATACGAGGAGAGTGGTGCAGCAGCTCAGCAGCAACACAAGGGTGAGGAGAACCCCAAGGCAGCTGCGGAGGAGTACGGAGAGAACATGTGGGGCACTATTGCGAGTGCGGCATTCCCCAATTCGACTTCGGCTACGGGGGAGTGTGATTGGCTCACCTTGCATCGGCGAATGGGGCATGTGGCCCTGCCCATCTTGCAGCAGCTAGTTAAGAATGAGATGGGTGCTGGCATACGTGTGAAGGGGGAGCCCGATGAGGTACTTGGCTAGCCGACGTGCATGCAAGCCAAGTTCACCCATTACCCGTTCTCTAGTTCAGAGGCAACGGCTAAGGCACCATTTGATGAGGTGGTGATGGACATGCTGGGCCCCTTGAAGCTTGGAGCTGCTGGAGCAGAGTACTTCCTCACCATCGTGGAAGTCTACACCCGCATGACCTGGGTGTACGTGCTGTCCAAGAAGAGCGACGCGGCTGAAACGGTGAAGACCGATTGGTTGCCGATGGTGGAGCGGCAACAAGACCGGCTAGAGAAGGCAATCCGCACCGATCGAGGGGGAGAGTTATTGAGCAAGGAGTTTGGATTGTGGCTGAAGAAGAATGGCATAAGGCACTCCCTTACCATGCCATACTCCCCTGCAATGAACGGCATCGCCGAGCGAGCGAACCGGACAATCACGGAGACAGCGCGCAGGTTGCTCATTGAAGCTAGGCTACCCGGCTATTTCTGGCCTGATGCGGTGCGGAGTGCGTGTGTGGCCAAGAACAGAGTTTTGACTCATGTGGGAGCAGACAAATGGGTGCCCTATGTGGAGTGGATTGGAAGGAAGCCAAAGTTGGATATGCTTCGGGTGTTCGGGTGCATGTGCATGGCGCTCGTGCCTAAGCATCTTCGGCACAACAAGCTCGGTGCCAAAGCGATATGGGCTATGCACTTGGGCATGGCTCAAAACAGCAAGGGGTGGCTTCTTTGGGACCCATTCACCAAGAAATTCTTGGTGAGCAGGGACTGCAAATTCATGGAGAACCTGATGTATAAGGATTGGAAGGCGGAGAATGAGGCAAAGATAGGCGTGCGGTTTGGGGAGGTGAAGAGTTCCGGTTTGGAGCATGTGGAGCTGCCCTTGGAGATGAGCAGCAGCAGCACCACCACAAGGCAATCTTCCCTTGTGAATGGGGGAGAGGAGGCCAAGGATGCAGAGGAAGAAAAGGAGGAGGTGCAGCAAGTGAGCGAGCGTGCACCGACACTTCCTTCTCGCACTACGAGTGCTCCACGGATCCGAGTCACCCCGCAGCAACGCCATGAGAGCCTTCATGTCCCTGCAGCTGAGGAGGAAGGAAGGGGCAAAAGGAGAATCCAAGCCCCAAATAGGCTGACCTATGAGGCACTGGGAAAGCCAGCCAAGTCAGCCTTGGCCGGAGCGGCACTTATAGTTGGAGATGACGAGGAGAGTGACTAGGACGAGTGTGCCTTCGCGTTCTTCTCTCCGGTGGAGATGCCTGGGGAACCAGCAACTCTCAAGGAGGCCTTGGAGAGTAGTGATGCTGAGGAGTGGAAGAAGGCAATGTAGAGTGAGTTGAAGAGCATTGAGGAGAACGGCACGTGGGAATTGGTGGAGCTACCGGAGGGGTGTAATGCGATTACATCCAAGTGGCTCTTCAAGATCAAGTCCGACGCCGATGGCAAAATCGAGCGCTACAAGTCTAGGCTTGTGGCAAAGGGGTACCAGCAGAAGGAGACGGTGGACGATAAGGAGTTGTTTGCTCCTGTGGTGAAGCCGACGACGCTGCGAACCCTACTCGCGGGAGCTGCCATCAAAGGATGGGTGGTGAAACAAATGGATGTGACAACGGCATTCCTCAACGGCGTCCTCGAGGAAGAGATTTTCATGGCGCAGCCAGAGGGGTTTGATGATGGTAGTGGCAGAGTTTTGAGGCTGAATAAGGCCCTTTATGGACTGAAGCAGGCCCCTAGGCAGTGGTACTTGAAGCTGAGAGGAGTTTTGGAGGAGATCGGCTTCACTCCCTCAACGGCCGATCACTCATTGTTCATGCTTGGCGAGGGGGAGCAGAGGAGCTTCATGGTTGTGTACGTGGATGACATCCTAATTTTTTCACCCTCCTCTGATCTTGTGAAGGAGGTGATTCTGAAGCTTCAAGACAAGTTCAAGTGCAAGGCCCTTGGTGACGTGAGCTTCTACCTTGGGCTCCACATCGAACGAGATGTGGAGAAGCGGTGCATGCGGGTGCATCAACGGAAGTACCTGGAGGCATTGGCTGCCAACTTTGGGCAGTGTGAAGGCCATGTGGCTACACCCTTTCCCTCTGGATTCAAGTGTGTGAAGGGACCAGAGGAGGAGAGCGTTGGTGAAGAGGAGAGACGCCGTTTTCACTCGTTGGTGGGAAGCCTCATGTACGCGGCGGTAAACACCCGACCGGACGTCGCCTTTGCAACCGGACAGTTGGCTAGGGTTGTTCAATGTCCTAATGAGGAGCAGGTAGCTGCTGGAATGAGGGTGGCCAAGTATCTTGGCCAAACAGCGACGGTTGGGCTGCAATACTCGACGGCGACGCAAAGGCGCCAAAAGGGCGCAGATGGTGTTGAACCCGGGCGTTTGTTCCTCACCGCATTCTCGGATGCTTCTTATGCATCAGAACCAGAGGACATGACAAGTGTTGGAGGGTTCATTTGCTGTGTTGGTGGAGGCCCAACTGCTTGGGAGAGCAAGAAGCAGGTGGATCAAGCATTGAGCTCGATGGAGTCCGAGTACATGACACTCTTCCGTGCCGTACGGGAGATTGTGTGGCAGCGGCGTTTGTTGGCTGAATTGGGGGAGGAGCAGCAAGGACCTACCCCACTCTACTGTGACAGCCAGGGTGCCATTGCTCTTGCTAAGAACCATGTGTTGCATGGCCTCACGAAGCACATGAGGGTGAAGTGGCATTAGACAAGGAGCATGGTGGGTGAAGTTGTGTTGCGCTACGTGAAGACGACGGGGCAGCCAGCTGACATGATGACCAAGAGGCTGGTGGAGCAGCAGCATTGGAAGTGTTGCAAGCTGGCTGGGATGGCTCTAAACTGAGAGAGCAAGTTCCTAAGGCCAACAATCCGAGGGGGAGTTTGTTGGTGCAACCCTACGGTTTGCATTCGGCTTGTTGTCCGTGTGCGTGCATGCGTGTGTGCATGGAATGGTATGAGGGCATGAGAAAATATATATTTCATGCTTATAATAGTGTGTGAATGATGAGGCATGGTTTTGAATGTGTGTGTCGAGTCAATAGCGAGTTATCTCTAGTTGCGTGTCACGTTGTTTGCGTGTCGTGTGCGGTTTTCTATTTTGTCGTGTGTGGAACGTTCGGCGTGTCGCAGGTGTGCGCAGCAGAATTCCAAGAACTCAAGGAAGAATTGATCTTGAAGAACCAGAGCCTTGGTTTCAAGATTCAAGTGATTTCGAAGCTCTCCAAAAGGGTAAACTTTAAGATAGTGAGAATAGTTGCATTACTTTGTGTAGTGTAACATTTCTCTTGGTGTAGGCCCTTGTGGAGGGTAGTTTCGAGACCCTTCGTGGTTGGGGACAGTGTGGCACTGTTCCACATCACTGTACCTCGGCTCTTGGGGTTTGTAGGAGCTGGGAGTCATTCCCAACTCGTAACTCTTCCTAATTTGTGTTCAAATTCTATAGTGGCTGCCATAGTGCCGTTCGTTCAAACCAACGTTGCGTCAATTCTTAATGAAATCATGCAATCTAAATTGCCAAGTGTAGGAGACGTAAAGACGCTCCAGATCCAATTCTAATCAAGTCATTTGCAGCTGTGACAAGAACGCTATCAACGTTTGAAGCCGCTGTGCAGAAATCCGACTGTGCACTCTATCTTTCGTTTTAGGCACATTTAAGCCTATTGTGACTATAACAGGGGTCTCACGGGAACGCGGCTGCTGCTGGCACTGGCTACCACCAAAGCCTCCATGCCGCGCTGCTCCACCTTGACCAGCACCACCGCCGCCGCCACCTCCACCACCGCTGCCGCTGCCGCTGCCTCCACCGCTGCTGCCGCTGCCTCCACCACCCCCACCGCCGCCACCGAAGCCCCCACTCCCACCACCACCCCCACCTCCACCGCCACCCCCTCCGCCTCCTCCACCGCCTCCACTGCCGCCCCCACCGTCCCCTCCACCACCCTTGCCCTCCTTGCCCTTGATTTTGCGGCGCCTCCCACTAGGAGCAGACGCAGCCTCGACCTCCTCAGTGCCAACGAGGTCGACAGCAGCAGCAAAAGCAACAGAGGGGAGAAGGTGGACAGGGGAACACCCCTCAAAGAAAGGGGCGCGAGGGTTGCCGTGAGAAGCACCTACAGCAACGATACTCTTCTCAGCTGCAGTGAGGCGCTCCTCTAGCAGGTGGATAATGAGCTCGGTGGGGCAAAGGGAGAGAAATTGGTCCCTGACTGAAGCAAGGGAGTCAGGGAGGCGGGTGACTAGGTAGTAACGGGTGATGTACATGGGGGGGGGGTGGGTTCTTGGCACATAACTCAGTGGGAAGCGCAGCGCGGTAGCGGGCGTCACTAGTGTGGAGGTGAGTAATGAGGTCAGCGACTGTGGCAAAGGCGGCAAGGTCAGGGAACAGGTACGGCAGCATGAGGCGGCTGAGGGCAGCAGTGGCAGGGGAGGAGTAGCGCGCTATGACAGCGTCATACAAAGACTTAGCAGTCTTGTACTGGCCAAAGTGCGCGCGCTCAGCGGACGGCAGGTGACTACGAACAGCAAGGCGAGCAACAGCTTCACGAGTGGTCCACTACGAGCGAACCGTACTGTCAGCAGTGGCAGCACGTGCAAGAGAGACACCGGACTTGTGATCGAAAAGGGATACTCCGTCCTTAGAGTCACACTGAAGAAAGAGCTGCAGGTCGTCAACCCACACGTGAAAGTCAACCGCACGCCCCTCAGCATCAAAGGTAAGAACATTAGGGCTAGCAATAGCGGCAGTAGCAGCAGTAGCAGCAGTAGCAGCAGTGGCAGCAGAAGCAGCAGTAGCAGCAGGAGCAGCGCGGGCAGGGCAGTGCGGCTCAGTAGGGCGGCGCGGCTCGGCAGGGCGGCGCGGCTCGGTAGGGCGGCGCGGCTCGGCTGGGCGGCGCGGCTCGGAGGAGCGGCGCGGCTCGGCTGGGCGGCGCGGGTGCTTACCACGGGCGGGTGCAGGGCAAGGCCGCAGCTGGCGGTTAGGTCAGGGCCGCGACGGGGGCGGAAGCAGGGCAGGGCCGCTACTTGGTGGTGGTAGAGCAGGGCCGCGACTTGGGCGGCTGAAGGGCAGGGCCGCGACGCGTCGGCGGCAGCGCAGGGCCGCGACAGAGCGGCGGCAGGGCAGGGCCGCGGCTGGACGGCAGGGTAGGGCAGGGCCGCGACGAGCAGCGGCAGGGCAGAGGCCGCGGCGGGCAGCAAGGTCGGGGTCGCGACGAGAGGCGGCAGGGTAGGGCCGCGACAGGCGGCTAGGGTTGGCCGCGACGGGCGGCAAGGCACGGCCGCGGGTGGCGGCAGGGCAGGGCCGCGACTAGGCGGCTAGGTCGGGGCCGCGACGAGGCGGCGAGAGGGCAAGGCCGCGACGGGCCGAGAAAGCAGGGGGCCGCGACGGGCCGTTAGGGCAGGGCCGCGACGGGCCGAGAAGGCAGGGCCGCGACGGGCGGCACTAGGGCAGGGCGCGCGACGGCGCAGGTGAGGCAGGCGCGAGGCGCGCTTCGGGCAGGGCAGGAAAAAAAATGTTATCGTGGTGGGCCCTAAAAGAACGTTCCCACGAGGGAACCTGCTCAGAATACCATGTCAGAATAGTGAAGGAAGGAATGACTGAACTAGCAAGCAGGTGGGTACAAGTAGGAAACCTAAAAGTGTTGTACCCTATATGAACTACCCCACCACAGCCTAGACAGAGTATAGCATATAAGTTTGACACCTATAACACATAATAACATTTGACAGGGGGTGTGTCAAACAATATTGTGGTTATATGTTGTAGTGGGTTACTTCCTATGGGGGCACAACCCAGGAATGTGGGTACTTCCGACCAGGGACACCGATATCAGACGAAATTCGTCTGATGGTCTGAAAATCAGACTCATTTTTTAGTGTCCATTTGAATTTCTAGACGATGTTTAATTTTTTATCTGAATCACCGGAAATGCAAAATATATTCGTCTGATTTTTCAGACCAGCTTGTACATTTTGTCTGAATTTACAGACAACGGGGATTTTTTCGTCTGATACTGACAAAACACCCCAACAATAGCTCACTGGCCCACTGTATACGAAGCTTCTGACATGTCAGAATCAGAATGTTTTTCTGCGCGAACCTTATGCTGACGCGCCAGATGCTTCTCTGGCACACAAACTGCATATACACATTTGCGTCAGATCTGCTTTCTGGCGTGTTTTTCCATTCGGAGGATCTTTCCTGCTGCCGAGTGGGAGATCTCCACTCTCACATGCTTCAACGCACAGATCTGACTATCGAGATTCTAGGAGTTATCTCCACTAGAAAGGCACGCTTGATGTTAACAAACGTAAGTTTTGCTGCAATTCGTTTTAAATAATGCATATGTGTGCTTCGTTTTCATCTGAATTTCCAGACTTGGAACTTTATTTCGTCTGAATTTCCAGACTAGCCGTAAAAATTCGTCTGAGCGTCAGACCAAGGAAAAAAACCCAGTCTGATTTTCAGACAAGGTTTTTGACTAGCAACGTCCCTGCTTCCCACATTCTGCTCAAGGCAACCATGTCAGAATCCCAACCACTAGACCATTGGGATAAAAGGGCTTATTAAGTAGCGGGTCAGTGCGCCCATAACCCCCCAGGACAACGAGCCTGTAACCCTTCCCTAGGATCAATCGGGGATCACCAGTGGACCTCTGACACCCCCCCGCACTAGGATGCCCGAAGTGCACACACTGGGATTCGAACCCGAGACCTTCGCTCTGATACCATGTCAGAATCCCAACCACTAGACCATTGGGATAAAAGGGCTTGTTAAGTAGCGGGTCAGTGCGCCCATAACCCCCCAGGACAACGAGCCTGTAACCCTTCCCTAGGATCAATCGGGGATCACCAGTGGACCTCTGACAAACCATTCCGCTGTTCTCATTCTGACATTGTCTTGTCCCAACTTCGCAGGAAGGCATTATTCTTCGCACTCTGTTATCTCCGTGTGATTACGGTGTTATCTCCATGGGATTCTCTGTCAGGGCATCTGGGACGGGAACAAAACAAGACTGAGAGGCGTACCTGCTCCATCTGTTCCTTGCTGAATGAAGCACATTGAAGAAATGATACCGTGGCTTTTCTATATACTGCAGACTAGTTAAGTTACAAATGGGTGTTTACAACATTTGCATCACAATTCAACACAAGCTAGTGCATGCTCATATCACTAGCTGCGATATACCCTATCCAAGTGGCATGCGCAAAACGGTTTTCGCTGGGGTGGGTGGTGGGAAGGTTGAGTGAGCCGTTTGAAAATAGAGAAATGTGGGTGGAGGAAATTAGCTCCAATCCACGGTTTTTGTAGTTGGAGAAGGGCGTTTAGCGCGCTTCGACGATGCCAATTGTGCAATACAAGCAGCTTCGCTTTCACAATACACCATTTTGAAAAACACTATGTGTGTTTAAAATTATAATATTGAGAAAGCTTGCTTTCTTATTCTTATCAATTGGCATCGTTCTCATTACAAATGGGGTCACTGAGACATAGGCAGCGGGGGCCTCCGGTTACGTACGAGTGCCTCTGTGTGTTGTGCCGAAGTCACCGCATGCGTCGGATCTTGTAGGTTGCGGGAGGCTTTGATGAGAGGCTCGATGTATGGCGTGACATACATTTCCTTTGCTGTGTTGCTTCGCCATCTGCCCAACCGTTTGAAGACTCTGTCTGGCACTCCAGTGTTGGCTGCTACTGTAGCTGCGCCTTTTCGGAAAGAGTGAGTGCCGAGTTGCAGCTCGCCAAGGCCAACCTTTGCGAAGGCTTCCTTGCACCAGTTGCGGATTGTAGTGTATGAAGGTGGCCTCGCCTGACCTTTGCTAGTTGAAGCATGGCCGAAGACGCGAATCAACGGTCCTTCTGACTGAGCGCCGTAGCCGGCGAGTTTGATGAAGCGTCGGGTACAGCGCACTGGGCAACAGGGGTCCGCTGTTGCTGCAATGGGAATCCAGGTGCCATGACCGGCCTGATCAGTCTTGGAGTGTGGTATGAGGATCCACATGACCTCTTCGTCGAATTGAATGTCTTGCCACTTTATGGCCACTAGATCGGAGTATCGCAGAAATCCCGAGTAAATGAGGATGGGGATTAACCCTTTCTGGAATTCCGCAGGGTCGTCAGACTGCAGGTAACTTTCGGCCATGTCTCGGACTTGTTGGATCGATACGGGTTCCTTCGGACGAGTAGGGCGAGGGCAATGTCGTTTTGCACAGTCACGCACTTGGGTGGTGAATGGTCCGATTGTCGGGCATTTGCTCCCAGTCATGCGATGGGCGAAGCTGACTGCCGAGCACGTCAGCTGCACTACGGACAGGGTGGCTTTGCGTCGGATTGCGTGTACCAGGTATAGTGCGAGGGTCATGTCAGAAGCTGGAAGAAATGGGAGATGCACTTTTGTGCAAAAGGCTCGAAACTTGGCCCAGTATGGTTCGTATGTCCGGATCGTAGAGTCAGCGCGGGATTGTGCGAGCATGTTAATCAGTTGGTCGTGTAGCTTCGGGAGCAAATCTGAACACAGGCGCATACACTATGAATTAGTCAAAAACCACTCGCAGTGCAATGATCGGGCTGTGCGGTAGTCCCGTGCCCGAGAAGGCACTGGAATGGGACCCTACATCTAGGCATTGGCTTCCGTGTGTCAGGGGGATGTGCGCGTGGATGTGTGGGGCCCAAGTGCATGGGGAGGGCTGCAAAAGTGGCCACCAACTTGCGCCTGGCCAGTGCGGTACTATCAACGTAAGTGATGCATGGGTGCGTTGTGCATGGTGTAGGACAGCTGGGACCAGTTGTGGTGGGGAAAAGCGAAGTTGTTTTCGGATGTCCATGCGATCGAGAACGCGTCAACTGCGATGGCTTCCGGGTGGCCAGAATCACAGGCATGCTCGCATCAATGAGTGTCGCACTCGGCGCGACCGCTCGTGCATTCAGCCACGCCATGTTACAAGTGATCAACGATGCACCGTCATGGAAAAGCAGCGTGGTCATTCCCCCATCTGCTGCAGCAGAGCTACACTTTTGGCTTAAGGAGTTTGACCGGTTCAACGGTGCACCTTTTCACGTCCGGAACACCTACGATGCAGTAATCCATGTGGATGCCAGCTCTCACGGTTGGGGCGCCACCCTGACCACATTCTCTGGTGGCCGTGAAGAAGCTAGCACAACCATGTCAGAGCCGCTACGAGAAACATATAGCATGCGGCGGGAGATCGAAGGCGTTGTTTGGGCGCTCCAAACGTACGCCAACAAGATCAAGCAGAAACACGTTCTCATGCATGTGGACAACCAGGGCGTATTCTTCATCCTTTGCAAAGGCGGCTCTCGTAGCCCCGACCTCACAACGGCCTGCAAGAGCATCATCCGTATCTGCATGGAGCTCGGCACGCGCCTGATCATCGAATGGATTCCGCGCGAGCTCAACTCACACGCCGACGAGCTTTCAAAAATGGTCGACCACGATGATTACGCATTGAAAACGCCGTGGTTCCGCATCTTGGAACGTCGTTGGGGTCCCCACTCCATCGACCTCTTTGCCAACTCCCGCAACACCCAACTGTCGCGTGGCGGACCGGGACTGGTCGGCACGCATTGCTTGCGCTCAGGAGGTTCTGGATGGTTGAATTTAGCGAGGCTCGTCGGTCGGGACCGATGGATAATCGGCCGGTGTCTGTCTCAAGTTCTACACCCAAGAATCGAAGGCGTTGTGATGGTGACAGCTGTGATTTCTTCGCGTTTATCACAAGTCCTGCCTCTTTAAGGTCCAATATCACCCGCTGGCAGATTTCTTGTGCATGGGCTTTCGACTGGCATAGAAATAGAATGTCGTCCACGTAAGGTATGACTCGGATGCCTTGTTCTCGCCAACGCCAAGCTAGTTGTTTGATCAGCTGCGTGAAAACGAATGGAGCTGTCGCGAGGCCAAATGGCAGTGAACGGAATGCGTATGTGCGCTTGTCGAATTCGAAGCCAAGGAACTTCCAGCATGATGGGTGGATGTCGATGTGGTGGTATCCAGACTTGAGGTTGATGGAGAACATCCAGTCCCCAACGCGTGCCAGGTCGGCCACACGGCTGAGCCCCTTGTACTTGAACTTGGGGACAATCAAGTTGGCATTGACTTTCCTCAGGTCGAGAATGAGTCTGCATTTGTCTTTTTGCTCGACCACGTTTAGTGGACTTATACACGTAAGCTCCGTTGCGGGCATCGGGACTGCTGCTCCGGTCTCTATGAGTTCTTGGATGGCGGTACGTGTGAACGTGGCATGCGTGTTCGCCCCGACATGGTTGCGATCGTGGAAGGGCTGTGGTGGGCCGTGGCTCCATGGCAGCCAGTAGCCCTTGGCGATGACAGAGAGGACAAGGCTGCAGGGGCACCATGAACTCCACCACGCAAAGGTCTCACGAAGCCGACCTCGCATCTGTGTAATAGTTTTGTCCGTAACGGCGAATTCATACGGATCGTCGTAGCATACCACCTCGCACCGTCGTGCTCCTGTGTAGTGGAGGCAAAATGGGGTGATCATTGGGTGTTTCATTTCAAAGCATCCGTATGCATGTACGAGCAACCATTTATCAAGATGTTAACAGCATCGACAATCTATCGAAATGTCAACGAGTATGTCGGGTACGCGCCGGCGCTTCTTGTTTCTCTCCTCGCAAAAACCTCCTCTTTTTTTTTTTTTTTTTGCCTCGCCTCCTTGTTCAAACTTATATATGCTATAGTCTGTTTAGGCTGTAGTGGGGTAGTCCTTAGAGGGTACAACACTTTTGTGTTGTCTACTTGTACCCCACCTGTTTCCTAGTTCATCATTCATTCCTCAATTCTCTCACATGGTATAGAGCTAATTCGATTTTTTTTCCTAAGGGCCCACCACTAAAATTCTTTTTTTTCCTTACCTGCCCGACGCGCAAGTCGCGCCTGCCCTTCGAGGCCCCTTCGCGGCCCGTAGCGGCCCCTTCACGGCCCGTAGAGGCCCCTTTGCGGCCCGTAGCGGCCCCTTCGCGGCCCGTAGCGGCCCCCTTTGCGGCCCGTAGCGGCCCCTTAACCGGCCCGTAGCGGCCCCTTTGCGGCCCGTAGCGGCCCCCTTCGCGGCCCGTAGCGGCCCCTTCACGGCCCGTCGCGGCCCCTTCGCGGCCCGTAGCGGCCCCTTTGCGGCCCGTAACGGCCCCCTTTCCGGCCCGTAGCGGCCCCTTCGCGGCCCGTGGCGGCCCCCCCCCTCGCGTCCCTTAGAGGCCCGCTGCCGCCCGTACCTGGCCCGTCGCTGGCCCACTACCGCCCGTCGCCGGCCCGTTGCCCCCCCCCCCCCCCTTTTGCCGGCCGTCGCCCGCCTCTGGACCGCCGCCAGTCGCTGACCAGCAGCCCGTCGCCGACCTGCCGCCCGTCCCTGACCAGCCGCCCGTCGCCGACCAGCCGCCCGTCCCTGACCAGCCGCCCGTCCCTGACCAGCCGCCCGTCGCCGACCTGCCGCCCGTCCCTGACCAGCCGCCCGTCGCCGACCTGCCGCCCGTCCCTGACCAGCCGCCCGTCGCCGACCTGCCGCCCGTCCCTGACCAGCCGCCAGTCGCCGACCTGCCGCCCGTCACTGACCCGCCGCCCGTCGGCCTGGCCCTGCCCTGCTGCCGCCCCAACAGCGGCCCCTGGTAAGCACTCATGCTCCCCCCCCCCCCCCCCCCCTCCCCCTCCCTGCTGCCACGCCGCTAGTAGCCGAGCCGCGCCGCCCAGCCGAGCCGCGCCGCCCAGCCGAGCCGCGCCGCCCAGCTGAGCCGCGCCGCTCAGCCGAGCCGCGCCGACCCCACCGAGCCGCACTGCTCTGCCGAGCAGCACTGCTGCTACTGCTTCGACTGCTGCTACTGCTTCTACTGCTGCTACTGCTGCTACCACTAGTTTGCACTGCTGCTGCTCCTACTGCTACTATGGCTAGTCCTACCGTTCTTACCTTTGATGCTGAGGGACGTGCTGTTGGCTTTGACGTGTGGGTTGACGATCTACAGCTGTTTCTTCAGTGTGATTCTAGAGATGGGGTATCTCTTTTCGATCACACGTCCGGTGTTTCCACTGCTCCTGCTGCCACTGCTGACAGTACTGTTCGCTCTCAGTGGACCACTCGTGACACTGTTGCTCGTCTTGCTGTTCGTAGTCACCTGCCGCCTGCTGAGCGCGCACACTTTGGCCAGTACAAGACTGCTCAGTCTTTGTACGACGCTGTAGTTGCACGCTACTCCTCCCCTTCCACTGCTGCACTCAGCCGCCTCATGCTGCCGTACCTTTTCCCAGACCTTGCCGCCTTTGCCACAATCGCTGACGTAGTTGCTTACCTTCGCACTAGTGACGCCCGCTACCGTGCTGTCCTTCCCACTGAGTTCTGTGCCAAGAACCCCCCCCCCATGTACATCACCCTTTACTACCTAGTCACCCGCCTCCCTGACTCACTTTCCTCAGTCAGGGATCACTTCCTCTCCCTTTGCCCCACCGAGCTGACTGTCGACCTGCTAGAGGAGCGCCTTACTGCAGCTGAGAAGAGTATCTTAGCTGTAGGTGCTTCTCGCGGCGACCGTCGCACCCCTTTCTTTGAGGGGTGTTCCCCTGTCCCCCTTCTCCCCTCTGTTGCTTCTGCTGCTGCTGTCGACCTCGTTGGCACTGAGGAGGTCGGGGCTGCGTCTTCTCTGAGTGGGAGACGCCGCAACAGCAAGGGCAAGGGGAGCAGAGGTGGTGGAGGGGGCGGCGGGGGGGGTGGTGGCGGAGGAGGAGGGGGTGGCGGTGGAGGTGGGGGTGGCACCGGGAGTGGGGGCTTCAGTGGCGGCGGTGGAGGTGGTGGAGGCAGCGGCGGAGGTGGTGGAGGCAGCGGCAGCGGTGGTGGAGGTGGCGGCGGCGGTGGTGCTGGTCGGGGTGCAGCCGCGCAGCGTGGAGGCGCTGGTGGTAGCCAGCGTCAGCAGCAGCCGCGCTCCAGTGAGACCCCGTCAGTTCAGCAGCTTCGTGAGTGGTACGCTGGGCGTGGGTGGTCTGGGGGTGCAGGTCCCTGCGCTTACGTTCTTCGCACCGGCCCTCGTAGTGGGGAGGTGTGTGGGCTCCCACACACCACGCAGCGCTGCTTTGGTCGCTTGACTGACGCTTGGCGTACCCAGTTTCCTGACTCTGTTGAGCTCCCTCGCTAGCATGATCTGCTTGTGCAGAATGTGCCTATCTTTGATCTAGATTTTGATGCTATCCTTGCTGCCATGTATGCTCTTGCTGATATTACTGAGGGTGACTGTTACCTGAGTGTCCCGCCCGACCCGGGCACTGCGGCTGCTGCTCTAGGTGCTAGAGCGGCTGCTGCCCTAGGTGCTAGTGCGTCTGCTGCTCCAGGTGCTGGTACGTCTACTCTCTCTGGTACTGCACTTACTGGGGCCTTGCACACTTTCACACTTGACTCTGGTGCTTCGCGCTCTTTCTTTAGAGACAGCACCACGCTCACGCCGCTCAGCCGGCCTGTTGCGGTCTCCCTTGCTGACCCCTCAGGGGGCCCAGTCCTTGCATGCTTCTCTACAGTTCTACCATGTCCTGCGGCCCCGTCGGGCTTGTTGTCGGGACTCCACCTCCCCTCGTTCTCTACGAACTTGGTGAGTGGAGCTGACCTCCAGGACGCGTGGGTTGACCAGTTCACCCCTGAAGGTCAGCGTGTGACCCACTGCACTTGCTCTCGGACGGGCCGCCACCTGGCCACGTTCACCCGTCGGCCAGGGTCGAGTCTGTACACACTGACTACTGCGCCTCCTCCGGTCTCTGCGTCTAGTCAGGTAGCTGCGTCTAGTCAGGTGTTTGCTGCCGCGTCCAGGTCTAGTCCAGCGTCTGCCCCCTGCTCGTGTCGTCCTCTGTCGCACGAGACTCTCCTTTGGCACCACCGCCTTGGTCACCCCTCCCTGCCTCGTCTTCGAGGTATGGCCTCCCGTGCCCTTGTCTCTGGTCTCCCCAGGTCCCTCCCTCCCCTTCCTCCGGCGCCTGCCCCCACCTGTGCTCCTTGTGTCGAGGGCCGGCAGCGCGCCGCCCCTCACTCCTCGTTCCCTCCTGTTGGTGCAACCCTACGGTTTGCATTCGGCTTGTTGTCCGTGTGCGTGCATGCGTGTGTGCATGGAATGGTATGAGGGCATGAAATAATATATATTTCATGTTTACAATAGTGTGTGTATGATGAGGCATGATTTTGAATGTGTGCGTCGAGTCAATAGTGAGTTATCGCTAGTCGCGTGTCACGTCGTCGTTTGCGTGTCGTGTGCGGTTTTCTATTTTGTCGTGTGTGGAACGTTCGGCGTCTCGCAGGTGTGCGCAGCAGACTTCCAAGAACTCAAGGAAGAATTGATCTTGAAGAACCAGAGCCTTGGTTTCAAGAATCAAGTGATTTCGAAGCTCTCCATAAGGGTAAACTTTAAGATAGTGAGAATAGTTGCATTACTTTGTGTAGTGTAACATTTCTCTTGGTGTAGGCCCTTGTGGAGGGTAGTTTCGAGACCCTTCGTGGTTGGGGACAGTGTGGCACTGTTCCACATCACTGTAACTCGGCTCTTGGGGTTTGTAGGAGCTAGGAGTCATTCCCAACTCGTAACTCTTCCTATCTTGTGTTCTAAGACTATAGTGGCTGCCATAGTGCCGCTCGTTCAAACCGACGTTGCGTCCTCAATACTTGCTGAAATCGTGTGATTTAAATTGCCTATTGTAGGCGACATCCAGACGCTCCAGATCCAGTTTATAGCAAGTTTTTTGAAGCTTTGAGCAGAACGCTATCAACGTTTGAAGCCGCTGTGCAGAAATCCGTCTGTGCACTCTATCTTTCGTTTTAGGCACATTCAAGCCTATTGTGACTAAAACAAGTGGTATCAGAGCCCCTTGGAGCAGTTTCGACAATGGCTGGACCTGAGGAAAGGGGTGGCAGAGGTGCTGGTGGTAGTGGAGAATCCCAAGCTCAAGGCCAACCCCGTGATTCAGCCATGGCGCCCGTGCAACCAAGTCTTGGCCCACCTAGGGATGAGCCTAGGGTGTTTGGGCTTGACAAGTTCAATGGCGACAACTTCGATGAGTGGTCCTTCAGAATGGAGAATGTATTCGACCACTATGACCTGCTGGAGGTGATGGAAGGAACGGAGAAGCGCCCCGAGAACGACCCGGAGAAGAGCCCGTGGGTGCGGAAGAGTGCACAAGGCTATCTCCTACTTGGGCAAGCGTTGGGGAGCAGCCAGATCCGTCACATCAAGCCATTCCAGCGTGAACCAGAGAAGGGACCAAATGCATGGGCTGCTCTCAAGGGTGTACACGCTCCTGCAACAGCGGCGGTAGCGGTGGTGTTGGAACGGCAAATGGCGGCACTACGAATTGAAGAAGACGAAGCGGTTGAAGAAGGGGTGCAGAAATTCTTCGACTTGTTGACCCGGCTTGAGGGAGCTGATTTGAACTACAGTGAGCTCCAAAAGAAGACCAAGTTGCAGGCTTTACTCCCAGAGTCATGGTCCTCGCTCATCATCAATCTCAATCGTGACCTGCCCCGCCTCTCGCTTGAAGACGTAAAGCGAGCGATCCTTCAAGAGGACTTCCGCCGCCGTGAGTTGGCGAGTGCGGATGGCGCCGGGGCAGCAAGCATCGGCCGAGGGTATGGCCGTGGAATGGGCAGAGGACGAGGGGGAAGCAGATTTGGCAGCAACAACTTCAATGGAGGCCGCGGGAGTGGCGGATACGGCAGCGACAACAAGAGCTATGGACGCGGTCGCGGACGGTTCGACGGCGAGTGTCACTATTGTCACAAGAGTGGACATATGTGGCGCGATTGCTTCAAGCTCCCTGATGGATGGACCCCTGCTCAAGGCCAAGAGGGTAGAGGAGCAGGAGGAGGGAGAGGAAGAGGCCGTGGAGGCCGTGGCGGTCGCGGAGGTGGTGCTGCAAATAT
Organism: Closterium sp. Naga37s-1; assembly: GCA_947471745.1. NCBI lineage: Eukaryota > Viridiplantae > Streptophyta > Zygnematophyceae > Desmidiales > Closteriaceae > Closterium > Closterium sp. Naga37s-1. Next base: position 73,272 of record CANJKZ010000073.1, on the reverse strand, counting down.
GAGGAACGGTGACAACGAGAGCGAGTCGAGGGACGATCGCTTTCCGGGCCAATTCTTCTTCGTGTCCACGCAAGCACCGGCTGGTCCAGAGAGGGATGAAAGCTTTGAGGAGCCAGCAGCTGTGGGGAAGGTCACCCTACACTCCCTGGACTATTGGGTGATCGATAGCGGCGCTACCTATAGCATGACACCTCGTGCGGACTTGCTCACCGAACTTGAGCCGTCACCGGTGAAGCATGTGACATCGGCTTTGGGGCAGCGAGCAGAGGTGAAAGGCATGGGCAAGGCCATGTTCAAGGGTGCTGATGGGAAGATGGTGGGCCTCAAGAACGTGCTTTGGGTGCCCAACCTTGCTGCCAACCTGATTTCCGTGCGGCGGTTGCAAAAGGCCGGCATGGACACGAGCTCGAAGGGAGCTAAGACCTACACCGCGAGGCTTGACAAGCGGATTCTTTGGGACCTTCACGAGGATAGGGATGTCTACAACGAGATGTGGCAGATCCCTGTGGTCCCCATGCCTAAGGAGAGGCAAGTGGCAGCAAGCATCAGCACCAAGGGTGAAGCGGTTGGTAGCGGCGATGGCGCGAACGGTCGCGCTAAGGAGATGAAGTCCAAGAAGTGCAATCTTGGAGGGACCAGCAAGCTCGGTGAACACGAGGAGAGTGGTGCAGCAGCTCAGAAGCAGCACAAGGGTGAGGAGAACCCCAAGGTAGCAGCGGAGGAGGAGTATGGAGAGAACATGTGGGGCACTATTGCAAGTGCGGCATTCTCCAATCCGACTTCGGCTACGGGGGAGTGTGATTGGCTCACCTTGCATCGGCGAATGGGGCATGTGGCCCTGCCCATCTTGCAGCAGCTAGTGAAGAATGAGATGGTTGCTGGCATACGTGTGAAGGGGGAGCCCGATGAGGTACCTGGCTGCCCGACGTGCATGCAAGCCAAGTTCACCCGTTACCCGTTCTCTAGTTCGGAGGCAACGGCTAAGGCACCACTTGATGAGGTGGTGATGGACGTGGTGGGCCCCCTGAAGCTTGGAGCTGCTGGAGCTGAGTACTTTCTCACCATTGTGGACGTCTACACTCGGATGACTTGGGTGTACGTGCTGTCCAAGAAGAGTGACGTGGCTGAAACGGTGAAGACCGATTTGTTGCCGATGGTGGAGCGGCAACAAGACCGGTTAGTGAATGCAATTCGCACCGATCGAGGGGGAGAGTTCCTGAGCAAGGAGTTTGGATTGTGGCTGAAGAAGAATGGCATAAGGCACTCCCTTACCATGCCATACTCCCCTGCAATGAACGGCATCGCCGAGCGAGCGAACCGGACAATCACGGAGACGGCGCGCGGGTTGCTTATTGAAGCCGGGCTACCCGACTATTTCTGGCCTGATGCGGTGCGGAGTGCGTGTGTGGCCAAGAACAGAGCTTTGACTCATGTGGGAGCAGACAAATGGGTGCCCTATGTGGAGTGGATTGGAAGGAAGCCAAAGGTGGATATGCTTCGGGTGTTCAGGTGCATGTGCATGGCGCTCGTGCCTAAGCATCTTCGGCACAACAAGCTCGGTGCCAAGGCGATATGGGCTGTGCACTTGGGCATGGCTCAAAACAGCAAGGGGTGGCTTCTTTGGGACCCATTCACCAAGAAATTCTTGGTGAGCAGGGACTGCAAATTCATGGAGAATCTGATGTACAAGGATTGGAAGGCGGAGAATGAGGCGAAGATAGGCATGCGGTTTGGGGACGTGAAGAGTTCCAGTTTGGAGCATGTGGAGCTGCCCTTGGAGCTGAGCAGCGGCAGCACCACCACAAGGCAATCTTCCCTTGTGAATGGGGGAGAGGAGGCCAAGGATGCAGAGGAAGAAGAGGAGGAGGTGCAGCAAGTGAGCGAGCGTGCACCGACACTTCCTTCTCGCACTACGAGTGCTCCACAAATCCGAGTCACCCCGCAGCAACGCCAAGGCCTTCATGTCCCTGCAGCTGAGGAGGAAGGAAGGGGCAAGAGGATAATCCAAGCCCCTAATAGGCAGACCTTTGATGCATTGGGAAAGCCAGCCAAGTCAGCTCTGGCCGGAGCGGCACTAATAGTTGGAGATGACGAGGAGAGTGACTACGACGAGTGTGCCTTCATGTTCTTCTCTCCGGTGGAGATGCCGGGAGAACCAGCAACTCTCAAGGAGGCCTTGGAGAGTAGTGATGCTGAGGAGTGGAAGAAGGCAATGGAGAGTGAGTTGAAGAGCATTGAGGAGAACGGCACGTGGGAATTGGTGGAGCTACCGAAGGGGCGTAAGGCGATTACGTCCAAGTGGCTCTTCAAGATCAAGTCCGACGCCGATGGCAAAATCGAGCGCTACAAGTCTAGGCTTGTGGCGAAGGGGTACCAGCAGAAGGAGAAGGTGGACTATAAGGAGTTGTTTGCTCCTGTGGTGGAGCCGACGACGCTGAGAACCCTACTCGCGGGTGCTGCCATCAAAGGATGGGTGGTGAAACAAATGGACGTGACAACCGCATTCCTCAACGGCGTTCTTGAGGAAGAGATTTTTATGGCGCAGCCAGAGGGGTTTGATGATGGTAGTGGCAGAGTTTTGAGGCTGAAGAAGGCCCTTTATGGACTGAAGCAGGCCCCTAGGCAGTGGTACTTGAAGCTGCGAGGAGTTTTGGAGGAGATCGGCTTCACTCCCTCAACGGCGGATCACTCATTGTTCATGCTTGGCGAGGGGGAGCAGAGGAGCTTCATGGTTGTGTACGTGGATGACATCCTAATTTTCTCACCCTCCTCTGACCTTGTGAAGGAGGTGATGCTGAAGCTTCAGGACAAGTTCAAGTGCAAGGCCCTTGGTGACGTGAGCTTCTACCTCGGGCTTCACATCGAACGAGATGTGGAGAAGCGGTGCATGCGTGTGCATCAACGGAAGTACCTGGAGGCATTGGCTGCCAACTTTGGGCAGAGTGAAGGCCATGTGGCTACACCCTTTCCCTCTGGGTTCAAGTGTGTGAAGGGACCAGAGGAGGAGAGCGTTGGTGAAGAGGAGAGGCGCCGTTTTCACTCGTTGGTGGGCAGCCTTATGTACGCGGCGTTAAACACCCGACCGGACGTCGCGTTTGCTACCGGACAGTTGGCTAGGGTTGTTCAATGCCCTAACGAGGAGCAGGTAGCAGCTGGAATGAGGGTGGCCAAGTATCTTGGCCAAACACCGACCGTTGGGCTGCAATACTCGGCGGCGGCGCAAAGGCGCCAAAAGGGCGCGGATGGTGTTGAACCCGGACGTTTGTTCCTCACCGCATTCTCGGATGCTTCTTATGCTTCCGAACCAGAGGACATGACAAGTGTTGGAGGGTTCATTTGCTGTGTTGGTGGAGGCCCAACTGCTTGGGAGAGCAAGAAGCAGGTGGATCAAGCATTGAGCTCGGTGGAGTCCGAGTAAATGGCACTCTTCCGTGCCGTACGAGAGATTGTGTGGCAGCGGCATTTGTTGGCTGAATTGGGGGAGGAGCAGCAAGGACCTACCCCACTCTAATGTGACAGCCAGGGAGCCATTGCTCTTGCTAAGAACCCTGTGTTGCATGGCCTCACCAAGCACATGAGGGTGAAGTGGCATTGGACGAGGAGCATGGTGGCCGCGGGTGAAGTTGAGTTGCACTATGTGAAGACGACAAGGCAGCCAGCTGACATGATGACCAAGAGGCTGGTGGAGCAGCAGCATTGGGAGTGTTGCAAGCTGGCTGGGATGGCTCTGAACTGAGAGAGCAAGATCCTAAGGCCAACAATCCGAGGGGGAGTTTGTTGGTGCAACCCTACGGTTTGCATTCGGCTTGTTGTCCGTGTGCGTGCATGCGTGTGTGCATGGAATGGTATGAGGGCATGAAATAATATATATTTAATGTTTACAATAGTGTGTGTATGATGAGGCATGATTTTGAATGTGTGCGTCGAGTCAATTGCGAGTTATCGCTAGTCGCGTGTCACGTCGTCGTTTGCGTGTCATGTGCGGTTTTCTATTTTGTCGTGTGTGGAACGTTCGGCGTGTCGCAGGTGTGCGCAGCAGACTTCCAAGAACTCAAGGAAGAATTTACCTTGAAGAACCAGAGCCTTGGTTTCAAGAATCAAGTGATTTCGAAGCTCTCCAAAAGGGTAAACTTTAAGATAGTGAGAATAGTTGCATTACTTTGTGTAGTGTAACATTTCTCTTGGTGTAGGCCCTTGTGGAGGGTAGTTTCGAGACCCTTCGTGGTTGGGAACAGTGTGGCACTGTTCCACATCACTGTAACTCGGCTCTTGGGGTTTGTAGGAGCTGGGAGTCATTCCCAACTCGTAACTCTTCCTATCTTGTGTTCTAAGACTATAGTGGCTGCCATAGTGCCGTTCGTTCAAACCGACGTTGCGTCCTCAATACTTGCTGAAATCGTGTGATTTAAATTGCCTATTGTAGGCGACATCCAGACGCTCCAGATCCAGTTTATAGCAAGTTGTTTGAAGCTGTGAGCAGAACGCTATCAACGTTTGAAGCCGCTGTGCAGAAATCCGTCTGTGCACTCTATCTTTCGTTTTAGGCACATTCAAGCCTATTGTGACTATAACACCTCCGACTGAGGCTCCTCTGCAGACTCCTCACATGGACGTGTGGGGCCCATCCCGCGTCCGTGGATAGGGTCACGAGCGTTACTTCCTACTGGTCGTTGACGACTACTCGCGTTACACCACAGTCTTCCCCTTGCACAGCAAGGGTGAGGTCCCTGAGGTGTTGATCGACTGGATCCGCGGTGCTCGTCGCCAGCTTAGTGAGAGTTTCGGCTCAGACCTTCCTGTTCTGCGTCTGCACTCAGACAGAGGCGGGGAGTTTTCCTCCGACCTCCTGAGAGCCTTCTGTCGTTCTGAGGGCATCCGCCAGACGTTCACGCTTCCGGCCTCCCCGCAGCAAAATGGGATTGCTGAGCGCCGCATTGGCATGGTCATGGACGTCGCTCGTACGTCCATGATCCATGCGGCTGCTCCCCATTTTCTGTGGCCGTTCGCGGTTCAGTACGCAGCACATCAGATCAACCTTCAGCCTCATGTCTCCTTGCCGGAGACCACACCTACTCTGCGGTGGACGGGGAAGGTTGGCGATGCGTCCGCGTTCCGTGTCTGGGGATCTCGAGCTTTTGTCCGCGATACTACTGCGGACAAGCTGTCCTCCCGTGCTGTTCCCTGTGTCTTCCTTGGCTTCCCTCCTGACACACCCGGGTGGCAGTTCTACCACCCCACCTCGCGTCGTGTTCTGTCCTCTCAGGACGTCACGTTTGACGAGTCGGTGTCGTACTACCGTCTCTTTCCCTACCGCATTGCCTCTCCCCCCCCCCGCCGCTCTTCCTTGCCCCAGGTACTCCCCCGGTAGACCCCCTCCCCCCCCAGGGTCCTGCCCCCTCAGGTGTGTCCCAGGTAGACCCTGCCGAGCCGGTCGAGGTAGCTGTCGACTCAGGTGCTGAGTCTGGGGGTGCTGAGCCTGCGGGTGCGGGGAGTGGGGGTGCTGAGTCTGGGGGTGCTGAGTCTGGGGGTGCTGAGTCTGGGGGTGCTGAGTCTGGGGGTGCTGAGTCTGGGCGTGCTGAGCCTGGGGGTGCTGAGCCTGCGCATGCTGCGTCTGGAGGTGCTCTCGGTGTCCCGCCACGGAGCGAGCCTCTCTCTCCACAGCGGCTTCGTGAGTGGTTCTCTCGGCTCTGTCGGGGTGCTACTGGGGCTTCTGGGGGTGCTGCTGGTGCTGGTGCTGCTGGAGTTGCTGCTGGTACTGGAGGTACTGCTGGTGCTGGAGGTGCTGCTGGAGCTGCTGGAGTTGCTGGTGGTGCTGGAGGTGGTGCTGGAGGTGCTGCTGCTGCTGGAGCTGCTGGAGGTGCTGGCGCTGCTGGAGGTGCTGGAGGTGCTGCTGGGACTGGAGACCCTGGGGCTGAGGGTACCGGTCCTGTTTCTGCTGTTTCTGGAGGCGCTGCGCGGCCGCGGCCGTACTACGTTCCGCTCCTTCAGCAGGTTCTTAGCTCACCGCCTTCTCCTGGTCCTCCTCCTTTCCTGAGTCCGCCGCCTGTCCGGTCCCAGTTACAGTTGCAGCCGGCCTCTCCACTGCCCGGACCTTACTCTGGACCGACTGGATGTCTTACGGAGCGTCGTGAGCCTGAGTCTCGTCCTGTGTCGCCTGCGTCTCGTGCTGCGTCGCCTGTCCGTACTGTTCGCGCTGGTCGTGTTTCGCGTCCGCATCTCCCTCCTGTCCCAGGCACTCACTCTATGACACTGCGTCCTTCTACTGCTCCACAGCGTGTCCCTCTGCCGTCTCCTCCTGCGTCCTCTCTTCCTGCCAGTCCGGACCCGGAGTCTGACTCCCTTCGTGCTGCTAGTCCAGCTGTCACGCGCTTTCTGGCCACTGCTGTCATTGACCCTCTGTTTGAGTCCTCTGCAGCGTCTGCTCTTGTTACTGAGCTTGTTGACTTTGCTGCTGCCTGTCGCCTAGACGACGCTGCTAGTCTGGTTGCTGCATCTGTGTCTGTCTGTCCTCCGTCCGTCGGGGGTGAGTGTGCTCTTGGCACGGACGTTCTTGAGGACAGACAGGAGGAGTTTGAGTGCTTTGCTGCTTCTGTACCTCATCTCGTGTCCATGCTGCTGGCCCCTGAGGGAGACCCGGATGCACTAGACATCCCGACCCCGCGCTCTTACGCAGAGGCGATAGAGGGTCCCTACTCCTCTCAGTGGTAGGCAGCCATGGACGCAGAGATGGCTTCCTGGAAGTCCACAGGCACCTACGTAGACGAGGTTCCCCCACCTGGGGCGAACATCGTCAGTGGCATGTGGATCTTCAGGGTGAAGCGGCCGCCGGGTTCTCCGCCTGCCTTAAAGACGCGTTACGTTGCACGTGGCTTCGGTCAGCGACAAGGAGTTGACTTCTTTCAGACCTTCTCCCCTACCCCGAAGATGACCACTCTTCGGGTACTGCTGCACGTTGCTGCTCAGCGTGACTACGAGCTCCACTCGCTTGACTTCAGCACAGCCTTCCTACAGGGCAGCCTGCACGAGGAGATCTGGCTGCGCCGCCCACCTGGCTTCACTGGGTCGTTTCCTGCTGGTACCCAGTGGAGCCTCCGGCGGCCAGTCTACGGTCTCCGCCAGGCGCCCCGTGAGTGGCACGACACGCTCAGGACGACTCTTGCTTCTCTTGGTTTTGCTCCTTCCACTGCTGACCCTTCTCTGTTTCTACGCACTGACGCTACTCTGCCGCCGTTCTACGTTCTTGTGTACGTAGACGACCTCGTCTTTGCTACTGCTGACACGGAGGCACTCGCCCACGTGAAGTCCGAGCTGCAGAAGAGACACACGTGCACAGACCTGGATGAGCTGACAAGCTATCTTGGCTTGCGGATCACCCGGGACAGAGCACAGTGCACCATTACCTTGACTCAGTCACACATGGTGCAGCAGGTCCTTCAGCGCTTCTGCTTCACGTACTCCTCGCCACAGTCCACTCCTCTGCCTACCGGTCACTCGCTCTCAGCTCCACCTTCGGACGAGTCCGTAGAGCCGAGTGGCCCGTATCCAGAGCTTGTGGGCTGCCTCATGTACCTGATGACTTGCACACGACCTGACCTCGCATACCCTCTCAGCCTTCTGGCTCGCTACGTGGCTCCCGGCAGGCACCGAAAGGTGCACTGGGATGCTGCGAAGAGGGTGTTGCGATACTTGTGCAGTACATCGGGCATGGGGCTCGTGCTTGGAGGATGGGCTCGAGTTGTCCTCACTGGTCACGCTGACGCCTCCTGGGTTGACGACTTGTCTACGCAGCGGTTGTCACAGGGTTACACCTTCAGCCTTGGCTCCGGTTCTGTCTCTTGGCGGTCTACCCGCTCTTCTTCTGTTCTTAGCTCCAGTTGTGAGGCTGAGATCTACGCTGGGGCCATGGCTGCACAGGAGCTACGCTGGCTCACCTACCTGCTGACCGACTTGGGAGAGGCGCCTCGTTCTCCTCCAGTTCTGTACGTCGACAACAAGGCCATGCTGGCCTTGTGTCAGGAGCACAGACTGGAGCACAGAACGAAGCACATCGCTCTGCGCTACTTCCTTGCTCGAGAGTTGCAGCTGCGTGGCCAGCTTCGTCTAGCTTACGTGGCCTCTCAGGCCAACACCGCTGATGTTTTCACCAAGGCACTTCAGCCTTGTGATCATCAGCGCTTCTGTATTGTGTTAGGCCTTGTACCTACTGTGCCTTACTTGCTTTCTTCTTGACTCTGCCTGTACTGTCCTCTTTGTACATATACCTGCATGCTTATACTTGCTAGGTTGTGTTCACTGTATTGTTTGCTTTCCTTTATATAACTCTGCATGTGAACTGGCCTTGTGGCCCTTTGCTTGTGCTCAGACTGCGTGGTGACTTTGTGATCCACCCTGAGCTTGCTTTGCTTTTCTTGACTGGTCTTGTGACAAGACCAGTCAAGAAAGTGGGGGAGAACAAGCGGTCACAAGACCAGTCAAGAAAAGCAAAGCAAGCTCAGGGTGGATCACAAAGTCACCACGCAGTCTGAGCACAAGCAAATGGCCACAAGGCCAGTTCACATGCAGAGTTATATATAGGAGAACAAACAATACAGTGAACACAATCTAGCAAGTGTAAGCATGCAGGTATATGTGTAGAGAGTACAGTACAAGCAAAGTCAAGAAGTAAGCAAGTGAGGCACAGTAGGTACAAGGCCTAGAACTGTACAGAAACACTGATGATCACAAGGTTGAATTGCCTTGGTGAAAACATCAGCAGTGTTGGCCTGAGAGGCCACGTAAGCAAGACGAAGCTGACCACGCTGCTGCAACTCTCGAGCAAGGAAGTAGCGCAGAGCAATGTGCTTCGTTCTATGCTCCAGTCTGTGCTCCTGACACAAGGCACGCATGGCCTTGTTGTCGACGTACAGAACTGGAGGAGAACAAGGCGCCTCTCCCAAGTCGGTCAGCAGGTAGGTGAGCCAGCGTAGCTCCTGTGCAGCCATGGCCCCAGCGTAGATCTCAGCCTCACAACTGGAGCTGAGAACAGAAGAAGAGCGGGTAGACCGCCAAGAGACAGAGCCGGAACCAAGACTGAAGGTGTAACCCTATGACGACCGCTGCGTAGACAAGTCGTCAACCCAGGAAGCGTCTGCGTGACCAGTGAGGACAACTCGAGCCCGTCCTCCAAGCACGAGCCCCATGTCCGACGTACTGCACAAGTAGCGCAACACCCTCTTCGCAGCATCCCAGTGCACCTTTCGGTGTCGACCGGGAGCCACGTAGCGAGCCAGAAGGCTGAGGGGGTATGCGAGGTTAGGTCGTGTGCAAGTCATCAGGTACATGAGGCAGCCCACAAGCTCTGGATACGGGCCACTCGGCTCTACGGACTCGTCCGAAGGTGGAGCTGAGAGCGAGTGACCAGTAGGCAGAGGAGTGGACTGTGGCGAGGAGTACGTGAAGCCGAAGCGCTAAAGGACCTGCTGCACCATGTGTGACTGAGTCAAGGTAATGGTGCACTGTGCTCTGTCCCGTGTGATCCGCAAGCCAAGATAGCTTGTCAGTTCACCCAGGTCTGTGCACGTGTGTCTCTTCTGCAGCTCGGACTTCATGTGGGCGAGTGCCTCGGTGTCAGCAGTAGCGAAGATGAGGTTGTCTACGTACACGAGAACGTAGAACGGCGGCAGAGTGGTATCAGTGCGTAAAAACAGTGACGGGTCAGCAGTGGAAGGAGCAAAACCAAGAGTAGCAAGAGTCGTCCTCAGTGTGTCGTGCCACTCACGGGGTGCCTGGCGGAGACCGTAGACTGGCCGCCAGAGGCTCCACTGGGTACCAGCAAGAAACGACCCAGTGAAGCCAGGTGGGCGGCGTAGCCAGATCTCCTCGTGCAGGCTCCCCTGTAGGAAGACTGTGCTGAAGTCAAGCGAGTGGAGCTCGTAGTCACGCTGAGCGGCGACGTGCAGCAGTACCCGAAGAGTGGTCACCTTCGAGGTAGGGGAGAAGGTCTGGAAGAAGTCAACTCCCTGTCGCTGACTGAAGCCACGTGCAACGTAACGCGCCTTGAAGACAGGCGGAGAACCCGGCGGCTGCTTCACCCTGAAGATCCACATGCCACTGACGATGTTCGCCCCAGGCAGAGGAACCTCGTCGACGTAGGTGCCTGTGGACTTCCAGGAAGCTATCTCAGCGTCCATGGCTGCCTGCCACTGAGAGGAGTAGGGACCCTCTATCGCCTCTGCGTAAGAGCGCGGGGTCGGGATGTCTGGTGCATCCGGGTCTCCCTCAGGGGCAAGCAGCATGGACACGAGATGAGGTACAACATCGGCAAAGCACTCAAACTCCTCAAGAACGTCCGTGCCAAGAGCACACTCACCCCCGACGGACGGAGGACAGACAGACGCAGACGCAGACTCAGCAACAAGACTAGTGGCGTAGTCTAGGTGACAGGCTGCAGCAAAGTCAACAAGCTCAGCAACGAGAGCAGACGCAGCAGTGGACTCAAACAAAGGGTCAGTGACAGCAGTGGCCAGGAAACGCGTGACAGTAGGACTAGCAGCACGAAGGGAGTCAGACTCCGGGTCCGGACCGACAGGAAGAGAGGATGCTAGAGGAGAGGGCAGGGGGACACGCTGTGGAGCAGTGGAAGGACGCAGTGTCATAGAGTGAATGCCATGGACAGGAGGAGGACGCGGACGCAAAACACGACGACCAGCGCGAGCAGTGGGGACAGACGACGTAGAGCGAGACACAAGCGACACAGGACGCGACTCCGGCTCACGATGCTCCGTAAGACCTCTAGTCGGTCCAGAGTAAGGGAAAGGACCAGGCAGTGGAGAGGACGGTTGTAACTGCGACTGTGACTGGACAGGCGGTGGACTCAGTAAAGGTGAAGTAGGACCAGGAGAAGGCGGGAGACCAAGAACCTGCTGAAGGAGCGGAACGCAGCGCCTCCAGAAACAGCAGAGACAGCACCAGTACCCTCAGCTCCTGGGTCTCCAGGAACAACTCCCGCAGCACCACCAGCTCCAGGACCTGCAGCTCCAACGCCTGCAGCACCACCAGCCCCAGCAGCTCCAGTACCTCCAGTACGAGCACCTCTAGGACCGGCGGCTCCAGCAGCTCCAGCACAAGCAGCACCTCCAGCAGCTCCAGCACCAGCAGTACCTCCAGCAGCACCAGCACCAGCTGCACCTCCAGCAGCTCCAGCACCAGCAGCACCTCCAGCAGTACCAGCACCAGCAGCACCTCCAGTAGCTCTAGCACCAGCAGCACCTCAACCAGCTCCAGCACCAGCAGCACCAGTAGCACGGCGACAGCGCCGAGCGTACCACTCAGTAAGCCGCTGCCAAGAGAGGGGCTCCCGCCGCAACGGGACACCCGGAGAACCTCCAGACTCAGCACACGCAGGCTCAGCACCCCCAGACGCAGCACCCCCAGGCTCCACACGCTCAGGCTCAGCACCCCCAGGCTCCACACGCTCAGGCTCAGCACCCCAGACTCCACACGCTCAGGCCCAGCACCCCCAGGCCCCGCACCCCCAGTCCCCGCACCCACAGGCACAGCACCCCTAGCAGCACCTGAGTCGACAGCTACCTCGACCGGCTCGGCAGGGTCTACCTGAGACACACCTGAGGGGGCAGGACCCTGAGGGGGGAGGGGGTCTACCGGAGGAGTACCTGGTGCTAGGAAGAGCGGCGGGGGGGGGAGAGAGGAAGTGCGGAAGGGAAAGAGACGGTAGTAAGACACCGACTCGTCAAACGTGACGTCCTGAGAGGACAGAACACGACGCGAGGTGGGGTGGTAGAACTGCCACCCGGGTGCGTCAGGGGGGAAGCCAAGGAAGACGCAGGGAACGGCACGGGAGGACAGCTTGTCTGCTAAAGTATCGCGGACAAAAGCTCGAGAACCCCAGACACGGAACGCGGACGCATCGCCAACCTTCCCCGTCCACCTCAGAATAGGTGTGGTCTCCGGCAAGGAGACACGAGGCTGAAGGTTGATCTGATGCGCAGCGTACTGAACCGCGAACGGCCACAGAAAATGGGGAGCAGCCGCATGGATCATGGACATACGAGCGACGTCCATGACCATGCCAATGCGGCACTCAGCAATCCCATTTTGCTGTGGGGAGGCCGGAAGCGTGAACGTCTGGCGGATGCCCTCCGCACGACAAAAGGCCCTCAGGAGGTCGGAGGAAAACTCACCACCTCTGTCTGAGTGCAGACGCAGAACAGGAAGATCCGAGCCGAAACTCTCGCTGAGCAGGCGACAAGCACCGCGGATCCAGTCGATCAACACCTCAGTGACCTCACCCTTGCTGCGCAAGGGGAAGGCTGTGGTGTAACGCGAGTAGTCGTCAACGACCAGGAAGGAAGTAACGCGCGTGACCCTGTCCACGGACGCGGGCTGGGCCCCACACGTCCATGTGAAGAGATTGCAGAGGAGCCTCTGTCGGAGGGAACGTGGAGGAGTGAGGAGCGGCGCGCTGCCGGCCCTCAACACAGGGAACACAGGTAGGGGCAGGCCCCGGAGGAAGGGGAGGGAGGGACCGGGGCAGACCCGAGACAAGGGTACGGGAGGCCATACCTCGAAGACGAGGCAGGGAGGGGTGACCAAGGCGGTGGTGCCAAAGGAGAGTCTCGTGCGACAGAGGACGACACGAGCAGGGGGCAGACGCAGGACTAGACCTGGACGCTGCAGCAAAAACCTGACTAGACGCGGCTACCTGATCAGACGCAGAGACCGGAGGAGACGCAGTAGTAAGTGTGTACAGACTCGACCCTGGTCGACGGGTGAACGTGTCCAGGTGGCGGCCCGTCCGGGAGCAAGTGCAGTGGGTCACACGCTGACCTCCAGGGGCGAACTGGTCAGCCCACGCGTCCTGGAGGTCAGCTCCACTCACCAGGTTCGTAGAGAACGAGGGGAGGTGGAGTCCCGACAGCAAGCCCGACGGGGCCGCAGGACACGGTAGAACCGTGGAGCAGTGCGCAAGGACTGGGCCCCCAGAGGGGTCAGCCAGGGAGACTGCGACAGGCCGACCGAGCGGCGTGAGTGTGGTGCTGTCGCGAAAGAAAGAGCGCGAAGCACCAGAGTCAAGTGTGAAAAAGTGCAAGGCCTCAGTAGGTGCAGTACCAGAGAGAGCAGACTCACCAGCACCTGGAGCAGCAGACTCACCAGTACCTGGGGCAGCAGACGCACTAGCACCTAGAGCAGCAGCCGCAATGCCCGGGTCGGGCGGGACACTCAGGTAACAGTCACCCTCAGCACTATCAGTCAAAGCATACATGGCAGCAAGGAAGGCATCGAAATCAAGATCAAAGATAGCCACATTCTGCCTAAGCAGATCACCCCAACGAGGGAGCTCAACAGCGTCAGGAAACTGGGCGCGCTAGGCGTCAGTCAGGCGACCGAAGCAGTGCTGCGTAGTGTGTGGCAGCCCGCACGTCTCCCCACGACGACTGCCGGTGCGAAGAACGTAAGTGCAGGGACCAGCACCCCCAGACCTCCCACGCCCAGCGTACCACTCACAAGCTGTTGGGCCGACGGGGTCTCACGAGAACGCGGCTGCTGCTGGCGCTGGCTACCACCAAAGCCTCCACGCTGCGCGGCTGCACCTCGACCAGCACCACCGCCATCACCACCTCCGCCACCGCTGCCGCTGCCTCCACCACCGCTACCGCTGCCTCCACCACCGCCGCCGCTGCCTCCACCACCTCCACCGCCGCCACTGAAGCCCCCACTCCGGGCACCACCCCCACCTCCACCGCCACCCCCTCCGCCTCCTCCACCGCCTCCGCCGCCGCTCCCGCCATCCCCTACACCACCCTTGCTCCCCTTGCCTTTGCTGTTGCGGCGCCTCCCACTAGGAGCAGACGCAGCCCCGACCTCCTCAGTGCCAATGAGGTCGAAAGCAGCAGAAGAAGCAACAGAGGGGAGAAGGGGGACAGGGGAACACCCCTCAAAGAAAGGGGTGCGACGGTCGCCGCGAGAAGCACCTACAGCTAAGATACTCTTCTCACCTGCAGCGAGGCGCTCCTCTAGCAGGTCGACAGTGAGCTCAGTGGGGCAAAGGGAGAGAAAGTGGTCCCTGACTGAAGAAAGAGAGTCAGGGAAGCGGGTGACTAGGTAGTAAAGGGTGATGTACATGGGGGGGGGGGGTTCTTGGCACAGAACTCAGTGGGAAGGGCAGCGCGGTAGCGGGCGTCACTAGTGCGGAGGTGAGTAATGAGGTCAGTGACTGTGGCAAAGGCGGCAAGGTCAGGGAATAGGTACGGGAGCATGAGGCGGCTGAGGGCAGCAGTGGCAGGGGAGGAGTAGCGCGCAACTGCAGCGTCGTACAAAGATTTAGCAGTCTTGTACTGGCCAAAATGCGCGCGCTCAGCAGGCGGCAGGTGACTACGAACAGCAAGTCGAGCAACAGCGTCACGAGTGGTCCACTACGAGCGAACCGTACTGTCAACAGTGGCAGCAGGTGCAGTAGAGACACCGGACGTGTGATCGAAAAGGGATACCCCATCCCTAGAGTCACACTGAAGAAAGAGCCGTAGGTCGTCAACCCACACGTCAAAGTCAACTACACGCCCCTCAGCATCAAAGGTGAGAACAGTAGGGCTAGCCATAGCAGCAGTAGCAGCAGTAGCAGCAGTAGCAGCAGGAGCAGTGCAGGCAGGGCAGTGCAGCTCAGTTAGGGCGGTGCGGCTCGGTAGGGCGGTGCGGCTCGGTAGGGCGGCGCGGCTCGGCAGAGCGGCGCAGCTCGGTGGGCGGCGCGGCTGGGCTGGGCGACACGGCTGGGCAGGGCAGCGCGGCCCGGGGACTGGCGGCGCGGCGCGCTAGCAGGTGGCGCAGCGCGGGTGCTTACCAGGGGCGGGTGCAGGGCAGGGCCGCGTCCGGGGTAGCAGCAAGGCAGAGGCTGCGACAGGGGCGGCAGGAGGGCAGGGCCGCGACAGGTGCGGCTGCAGGGCAGAGGCCGCGACGGCGGCGAAGACAGGGCCGCGACAGGGGGCGGCTGCAGGGCAGAGGCCGCGACGGACGGCGAAGGCAGGGCCGCGACTGGGGCGGCAGCAGTGCAGTGGCCGCGACAGGGGGCGGCTGCAGGGCAGAGGCCGCGAAAGGCGTCGAAGGCAGAGCCGCGACAGGGGGCGGCTGCAGGTCAGTGGCCGCGAAAGGGCGGCGGCTGGGCAGAGGCCGCAACGGGCGGCGAACAGGCCGCGACGGGCGGCAAAGGGGCCGCGACGGGCGGCAAAGGGGGCTGCAACCGGCGGCAAAGGGGCTGCGACGGGCCAGGGACAGGCCGGTGTGGGGCAGCACGGGGCTGCAGTGGGCGGCTAAGGCAGGGCCGCGACGCTTGGCGACGGGCCAGCGACGGGCGTCTAAGGCAGGGCCACGACGGGCCAGCAAAGGCAGGGCCGCGACGGGCCGTACTAGGGCAGGGTGCAAGGCGCTCTTCGGGCAGGGCGCGAAGCGCACTTCGGGCAGGGCAGGAAAAATTCGTGGTGGGCCCTTTAAAAAAAAAAAAAAAAACCGTTCCCACTAGGGAACCTGCTCAGAATACCATGTTAGAATATGGAACGAATGAAATGAACTAGGAAGCAGGTGGGTACAAGTAGTAAACCTAAAAGTGTTGTACCCTATATGAACTACCCCACTACAGCCTAGATAGACTATAGCATATAAGTTTGACATCTCTCTCTCTCTCTCTCTCTCTCTCTCTCTCTCTCTCTCTCTCTCTCTCTTTCTCTCTCACATTCTTTCCCTTACTCTTTAGTGCATGAAGGCTGATGCTTGAGACCATCTTCAGAGTCGTCGGTGTCTTTGTCGGCCGCTGGAGCAGGGGGCGATGCTGTCGCTGTGTCGTTGTCGTGCCGATTCGTCCTTGCTCCTCGCGTGCCTGTTTCCTTTTTCGCATTTTCTTTTTTAGCCGACGCAGATGCAGCCGGTAGTGCAGTTTCCGCGGCTGTAACGCTGACGGGCTGCTGCTGTAGAAGGGATAGCTGCGCGTTGACCTGGTCCGGGGTCAACGCCTGCGTCAACGCAGGGGCGGTCGTCGCGTCAGACGAGGAGACCGCCGTCCGCCTCCTCTGGCGCTGACGCGACGGTCCAGCCGCGGATGCTGGCGTGTGCTCGGCGTCAGTGGCGTGTGCCGCGCCAGCATCCGTCGCCACTTGCGCCGCAGGTGCCACTGGCGCCACAGGCGCCGAAGGGTGCTGCTGGGCGTCGCCCCCTTTGTTGACCTCGAGCCCGCCCAGCAGCACGTCCACTGCAGTCGGGGCGGGCGGACCATCCTCTGTCCGTCGCTTGTTACGGCGTTCGCCCGCCAAATCGCGGGTGTTACGGTCGGAGTCGGAAGTGGGGTTGGACGAGTTCCCGTTGTTAAGTGTCGGCGTCGGTGCCATCGTTGAGCGATTGAAGTTAAAAATGTCGCTGAGTAAAGTCGAGGGTGACTCGCCTCTAGGAAGCGATTTTGTCCTAGCCAGCTTGGACGGAGGGATAAACTACGTGAGCGGAAAGGTTGAGTGAGCCGTTTGAAAATAGAGAAACGTGGGTGGAGGAAATGAGCTCAAATCCACGGTTTTTGTAGTTGGAGAAGGGTGTTTAGCGCGCTTCGACGATGCCAATTGTGCAATACAAGCAGCTTCGCTTTCACAATACACAATTTTGAAAAACACTATGTGTGTTTAAAAAATATAATTTTTTATGCGCGAACCTTATGCAGACGCGCCAGATGCTTCTCTGACACACAAACTGCACATACACATTTGCATCAGATCTGTTTTCTGGCGTGTTTTTCCATTTGGAGGATCTTTCCTGCTGCCGAGTGGGAGATCTCCACTCTCTCACATGCTTAAACGCACAGATCTGACTATCGAGATTCGAGGAGTTATCTGTCAGAATATATTTGCTGTCTAGCCTGTAGTGGGGTACTCTGTAGTGAGTACAACCCAATTTAGGGTCTTGTACTTGTATCCCAACTCTTGCTAGTGAATCACATCATTCCTCTCGACATTCTCCTTTCCAATCCTCTCGACACTCAACTCTCTCGACACTCACTAGCCATGGCTCCTAAGTCACGCTAGTATTCTAACATGGTATTAAGAGCATAACTTTCCTAGGACCTAATGTTAATGGGCCCACCACCTACTGCCCTGCTAGCCTAGGCCCCGGCCCGTTGCCCCTTGGCGTCGCCCCTAGCCCCTAGGCTCGGCCCCTTGGCCCCGTCGCCTCGGCCCCTTGGCCCCGTCGCCTCGGCCCCTTGGCCCCGTCGACTCCGTCGCCCCGCGCCCGGCCCGTACTTAGCCCGCGATCGGCCCGTACCTAGCCCGCGATCGGCCCGTACCTAGCCCGCGCTCGGCCCCGTTCCTAGCCGCGCGATCGGCGCCAGTACCTAGCCCGCGATCGGCCCGTACCTAGCCTCGCGCCCGGCCCGTACCTAGCCCGCGCTCGGCCCCGTTCCTAGGCCCGCGCCTGGCCCCGTACCTAGCCCGCGATCGGCTCGTACCTAGCCTCACGCCCGGCCTCCGTTCCGCGCCCAACCCCCGGCCCCGTACCTCGCCCGCGCCTGGCCCCGTACCTAGCCCGCGCCCGGCCCGTACCAAGCCCGCGCCTGGCCCCGTCCTTCGCCCAGCGCCCGGCCCCGTCTCTTGCCCGCGCTCGGCCCAGTACCTAGCCCGCGCCCGGCCCCGTACCTAGCCCCGCGCCCAGCCCCATTCCGCGCCCAGCGCCCGGCCCCGTACCTGCCCAGCGCCCGGCCCCGTACCTGCCCAGCGCCCGGCCCCGTACCTGCCCAGCGCCCGGCCCCGTACCTGCCCAGCGCCCGGCCCCGTACCTGCCCAGCGCCCGGCCCCGTACCTGCCCAGCGCCCGGCCCCGTACCTGCCCAGCGCCCGGCCCCGTACCTGCCCAGCGCCCGACCCCGTACCTGCCCAGCGCCCGGCCCCGTATCTGCCCAGCGCCCGGCCCCGTACCTGCCCAGCACCCGGCCCTGTACCTGCCCAGCGCCCGGCCCCGTACCTGCCCAGCGCCTGGCCCCGTACCTGCCCAGCGCCCGGCCCCGTACCTGCCCAGCGCCCGGCCCCGTACCTGCCCAGTGCCCGGCCCAGTCCCTGCCCAACGCCTGGCCCCGTACCTACCCAGCGCCCGGCCCCGTACCTGCCCAGCGCCCGGCCCCGTTCCTGCCCAGCGCCCGGCCCCGTACCTGCCCAGCGCCCGGCCCCGTCCCTAGCCATGGCCCCGTCGCCCCTAGCCATGGCCCTGTCGCCCCTGGCCATGGCCCCTCGCGACCTGCCGCCCCTAACCGCGGCCCCGATGCCCTGTTGCAACATGGTGGGTGAGGGGGTGGCAAGAGGGGGTTCTTCCTGCCCACGTGCCCTACAGTCGCACGCGCAGCTCCGCCCCCGCCCCCCTCCCCCCCCTCCCTCCCCTCCATGGGGATGGCGGGGAGAGGGGGGGGGAGCTTGGAGGTTCAGGGGGAGGCAGGAGGGGATCTGCAGCACCAGGTCCCCCACCCTTCTCCTACCTCCCCCTACTGCGGGTGCAGCAGAGGGGGGGAGGGGATCTGCAGCACCAGCCCCCCCCCCCCCGCAGCAGGGGGGAAGGGATCTGCCATCCCCCTGCTGCGGATGCGGCAGTGGGGGGAGGGGACCTGCAGCACCTGCCCCCCCCGCCCCCCCTTCTCCTCCATCTCTCTGCTGCGGGTGCAGCAGTGAGGGGGGGTATGGGGGTGGCGGGTGTGTGAACCGTCCCCTGCTCCTCCTCCTCCTCCGTCTCCCACTGCTGCAGCTGCCGCTGAGGGGGGTGGGTGTGTGGGAGCCTAGGGAGTGGTGCTAGGGGGGTGACGTGGGAGTGGAGCTAGGGGTGCAGCAAGGGGTGTGTGAAAGGGGGGTGGGACAGTTGGGGGAGGTTGAGCGGAGGTAGCCGTCGTGTCGCCAGCAGCGCCAGTAGTCCGGAGGCTACAATCTCTGGTAGCCCAGCGAGCCTGCTGCGCCAGTCGCCCGTGGGTCCGTTGCTCCTGCTGCTCAGAGTTAGCCGCAGAGCCAGTTAATCCTGTAGTCCGGGGCCCTTGCTCCGGTAGCCACAGTGCGTGCCGCTCCTGTTGCCCGTGTGTCTGCAGCATCAACAGTCGCCTCCTATCTCCTCTCCTCTCACAGTCTAGCCTCTAGTTTTGCTTGTACTTGTGAACCTGCTCTATGACTGCTTGCTCTGCTGATTATACCCCACTTTGACTATGGGGGTGTGTCAGAATATATTTGCTGTCTAGCCTGCAGTGGGGTACTCTGTAGTGAGTACAACCCAATTTAGGGTCTTGTACTTGTATCCCAACTCTTGTTAGTGAATCACATCATTCCTCTCGACATTCTCCTTTCCAATCCTCTCGACACTCAACTCTCTCGACACTCACTAGCTATGGCTCCTAAGTCACGCTAGTATTCTAACATTATCTCCACTAGGAAGGCACACGCGATGTTAACAAACGTAAGTTTTGCTGCAATTCGTTTGAAATAATGCATATGTGTATTTCGTTTTCATCTGAATTTCCAGACTTGGAACTTTATTTCGTCTGAATTTCCAGACTAGCCGTAAAAATTCGTCTGAGCGTCAGACGAAGGAAAAAAACCCGGTCTGATTTTCAGACAAGGTTTTTGACTAGCAACGTCCCTGCTTCCCACATTCTGCTCAATGCAACCATTCCGCTGTTCTCATTCTGACATTGTCTTGTCCCAACTTCGCAGGAAGGCATTATTCTTCGCACTCTGTTATCTCCGTGTGATTACGGTGTTATCTCCATGGAATTCTGTCAGGGCATCTGGGACGGGAACAAAACAAGACTGAGAGGCGTACCTGCTCCATCTGTTCCTTGCTGAATGAAGCACATTGAAGAAATGATACCGTGGCTTTTCTATATACTGCAGTCTAGTTAAGTTACAATGAATAAACGCCTTGGCAAATCGAGAAAAAAAATACTGTAGGGTAGCTTCAGAATGTTTAAGACGAGGTTGAGGAAGCAGCCATAGCCTCTTTCTTCTCCCCACCAGATGTGGCCGCAGGAACAGCATGTGCTGATGGGGCGGATGTGGGCAGCCCCACCAGCTCCTGCATTGGCTTCCAGTAGAACTTGCGCCTGCACACACACACACACACACACACACACACACACACCCAGCAGGCACCACATTCAAGTCAGAGAACACCCTGAGCTGCACATGCGGAGGCAGCTACGGAATGGCTGTGTATGTATGTATAGAATCGCTGTGCTGTAATTGGTACAGGTAATCGAGTGTGTGTGCTGCTACAGGGATGATGTAGTGATGTTCATTGTAATGTGCATGCATTGATTCGGGGGAGTGTGGCAGCCTGTGAGGAAGGGCAGGGGAGGGGAGCACTCACGAGTAGCCCATCTCCACCACCACCTTCACGTTGGGCCGCAGCGCTGGCAGCAGTGTGAGGAACTGCAGCTCGTTCTTCGCCAGCACCTGCATGCATGCACACGTGCACACGTGCACACGTGCCGCCCAACAACACGGAACATCAGCGCACGGCCTCGGCAAGTGACTTTGTCAGCACATGCACAGGAAACGCGTGGAATAGAAGCCATGGCAATGGGCGTGCTACTCTGGGGCTGTGGACCACCATGAGACCCTCAACGCCCTGCGGACAGCTTCCCATGCCAATGCGCTTGCCATCGCCACTGCAGCTCTGGCACGAGCAGAGGCGCATGCAATGAAGCATGTACTCCGTGAACCAGGGGCCAAGCCCCGCACACAAGTGAAAACAGCAAGCACGGCCCTTGTCCCTGCTGCGAGACACACCCATTCCAACGTCCGTCTCACTTTCTGATTCCGCGTAGCATTCCCAGCGGCTGTCGCAGCACAATCCCATGCCATTTCACCATTGCGCGACTGCCCCACACCATTGCGTGACTGCCCCACACCATTGCGCGACTGCCCCACACCATTGCGCGACTGCCCCACACCATTGCGCGAGTACCCCACACCATTGCGCGACTACCCCAGACCATTGCGCGACTGCCTCACGCCACCCACGGACGGCATGGCAAGGGGCTTCAGCGCCGTGCGTCAGCGCCGGCACCACTCACGGTGCGGTCAAGCCCCTCCGCGCCTCCCCCCAGCCCCACGCAGATCCCCATGGAGCAGCCTCGCCCACCCACCTTGGCGTCGCCCACCCACCTTGGCGCCGCCCACCCACCTTGGCGTCGCCCACCCACCTTGGCGTCGCCCACCCACCTTGGCGTCGCCCACCCACCTTGGCGTCGCCCACCCACCTTGGCGCCGCCAACCCACCTTGGCGCCGCCAACCCACCTTGGCGTCGCCCACCCACCTTGGCGTCGCCCACCCACCTTGGCGCCGCCCACCCACCTTGGCGTCGCCCACCCACCTTGGCGTCGCCCACCCACCTTGGCGTCGCCCACCCACCTTGGCGCCGCCCACCCACCTTGGCGTCGCCCACCCACCTTGGCGTCGCCCACCCACCTTGGCGTCGCCCACCCACCTTGGCGTCGCCCACCCACCTTGGCCTCGCCCACCCACCTTGGCCCCGCCCACCCACCTTGGCCTCGCCCACCCACCTTGGCCTCGCCGATCCAGAGCACGAGCCCCTTGTACTTGGGCGGCAGCACGGCCAGCCGGTGGTCCACCTCGGGCGGCAGGTAGAACCGCGCCACGGCTTGTCGGCCCAGATGCGGCTGCCAGTGCGCGAGAGGCACAAGGAGGATTTGGAAAAGAGGGGTGTGGGGGGGGAGGAGAAAGGGAAACGCGGATAGGGAGAGAAAGCGGGAAGAGGAGGAGTAGCGGTTGAGGCGGGCGCACGGAGCGGCGGTTCACGCGGCAGAGCAGGCGGGGTAGCGCTGAAGTGCGACAGCAACGACACGGCGAAGCCAGTCTGCCACGCGACCGCACGATAATCTTACGAGCGCGCACGAGAACCCTCGAGAACACTCAAGAGGACATTCGAGGGGAAGGGATGCACAACAGCCGTTTCTACGAAGAAACGGGCTCGCCTGTCCACCAATCAGCAGCTACGCGCTGGCCACCATAGCGGCGCGTGAATGGCGAATCATGCAGCCGCTGATGAGAGGGAGACGGCAGTGCGAGCGTGCTCTCTCTCAGCGATGCACCGCTCTTACTGAGCGATGCACCGCGGCATTGACAATGCAGACGACGGCCACGACCAACGGAACACGCGAGAAGCACGTACCGGGCGGACGCCGTGGGTCTTGAGGAGGTACGCCTCGGGGTCGCCGAGGCCGCGCGCCGAGATGTTCATCATGTGGTAACCCGCGTACTTCAGACTCGTCGCATACCGACCCTCCGCGCCGCCCTCCGGTGGCGAATAGAAGCCCACCGCGCCGTAGCGCTCAACGTCGTCCACCCACTGGCCGAGATCGAGCCCGATGAGATCCCCGCCGATGAAGTCGTCCAGCCCGCATGTCACCACGCCGCGCGACGCGCTCTGCGAGGGTAGAGCTAGTCTAGAGGTCTTGGCAGCTGCGGCCTGTGACAAGGAGGTGGTCGCACGAAGGCCGCTGAATGACACGGCGTCGCATTGCAACCGCCTTGCTGATGCTGGCCTGGACGAGAATTGACGGCTGCTTGACTTTATGCAGGCGGATGGGCAAGGGATGGTCGCCATGGCTGTGCCTGTGGTGGCTGCGATGAGAGGTGACTATCTCCCGTTTGTGACGGTTGTGGTTCCAGTCCACCTTGAAATCTCCGCAGTGGTGCCCCAGTGCCGCGCGGTGGGGTCGCGGGTTGAACTGGAGAGAGTGGGTTGTGCGTGAAAGGGGGGAGGAGACCGAATGTGGACAGAAAATCGGGAGAAGGGAGAAAAGCCGGGAAGTGATGACCACGGATTGGGGAGAAGCGTCCGACGTGGCAAGCCAGCAAGAGAAGTGGTGGGGAGGTGGTCTGAGCTGATCCAGACCCACTACAAATCTCCTGGCCAGTGTCTCCATTATCAGCAGTCATGAAGGTTTGTTATGAATGACGGCTAAAGCGTTTACATTTGCAAGCCATAGGAAAACCTGGGGTTTGACGAGATTATTCCCCTTGTGCGCAAACGAAATGAAGCTGGTTGGCGAACTGCTGACGCCTGAAACCAGACATCCAAATATTAAAGAATTTGACTCTCGATTTGCGAATGCATTGCAGAAGTCAAAATTAGGCCTTACCGTAACATTGCTTTTTTTCTCTCTCTCTCTCTCTGAGATTTAACGCTGGGATCTTTTTTCGTTGAAGTACGGAATGAATATATCATGTTACGATAACTAAAATATGAAACATTCCTGTACGTAACTAGAAGCATGCACAATCGAGTACGAATACGAACGGCAGGGCCTATGCTATCAGGATAATTTATCCGGAATCTCCTGAATTCAAGATAGGTGTGGTGTGCTTCTCATGAAAAAACAGCATAAGGGATTTGTTTGTCCTGTAAAATCAGTATAGGGTTATTTTGCATACTGAGTACTCAGGATAACACTGTAGGTTCAGCCCTGATGCGTCAGGATAATGTCGAGACTCGTCCTGAAGCGAGAATGCAAAAAAAAACATTTTCGGGGGCCTAGTGTGTTGGGCTGAGAAAGCCCTTAGGATCTTTGCAGGACAGAATTCAAGGGTAGGATGATGTAGTAGTGGAAGCGTTTTAATAAAGACTTGTTGAACCACCTTGTACTGGTTTGTGAGAACAAAGTAAGTTGATTAATAACAAAGAGATACAGGCTTTTATAAGAGTACAAGGGAATATGAAAGGATAAAGTTAATAACTGTTTTACTGTTGCTGTTGCGGTTCGATACAGTGTCGACTCGGGCAACTGCTCAGTATCGAGACAGTTGTTTGTCCTTGCTGTCGCGCTGCATTTGTCAGGTCAAAGGTCGCTGACCTTTGACTTTCGCGTAACCTCCAACAGTTGTTTCAACCTCCGAGGGTTGACTCGCCGATGTTTCCATATTATCTGTTTCGCTTCTGTCTTGGTGTTTCGACACGACAGAGGCGCTTAGATCAGTTGTTTCCAACACTCCCCTTCGCTTCTGGAGTGTCGCTGCTGGTGACGTGGCTCTGTCCAGTCAGCAGCATGCAATATTCGAACTTCGACTTTCCGAGCTTCTTGGTCAAGTAATCAGCTGCCATCTCAGATGTGGGGCAGTAAGACAGCTCAAGTCTCCCCTTCTCGATCTCGTCCTTTACGAAGAAATATCGCAGGGCGATATGCTTCGTCCTGTTCGCAAATCCATTTTTGTTGGCTATGCGAATTGCCGACTGGTTGTCACAGAATAGGGAGAAGCTGGGTAACTGGGCCAGCTTCGCCTCCTCCAGGAGTTCGCGAAGGTACAATCCTTCCTTGGTGGCTGAGCAGAGTGCGATATATTCTGCTTCGGCTGAGGAGAGAGCGATTAATTCCTGCTTGCTCGATTGCCAGGAAATAGGTCCGATAGGTTCTAGGCGATAGATGTAGCCTGTGCGCGAGCGCCTGTTGTCAGAATCTCCGGCGTGGTCGGCGTCGACGTACCCGATTAGCTTGGGCGTTGTAGTTTTGTTTTTGTGGTAGATTAGGCCGATCGTCGGAGTACTAACGAGGTAGTGAAGGGCGCGGTCTAGTTCCGCCATGTGTTCAACTTCAGGCCTTTTGAGGTAGGTGGCAAATTGGCTTGCGGAGTATGATAGGTCCGGGCGGCAGGTGACGGCCGCAAAGAGAAGGCATCCCAGCTTTCTCTGATAGTCGCGTATGCCGGCGGGCTTCAGTGGAGTAGATTCTGCCTTGTCGTTCCCTGCCGTGTAGCGGTATGGCGTAGAGATGGTAGTCGGCGTAAGTGAGAAACGTTTGGCGATGGTGTCGGCGTACTTTGCGGCATTAAGGTAGATCGCGTTTTCCCCTTCTTGGATATTGAGGCCGAGATATTGCGTGACGGTAGGTGAGACTGTGAGTGTGAGATCTCTCTGTAGCTCCCCTTCGAACCAGGTAGTGATGTTGTCGGTCGACCCGATGTAGAGTAGATCGTCTACGTAGACGATTAGTAGAATGTAGTCGTTGCCTTTCGTGAACCGGTACATTCCTTGGTCGTGCGGTAGCTGTCGGAATCCGATGCGAGTGAGTCGAGCGTGTAAGTGCTGCTGCCACAGTCTCGGGGCCTGTTTGATTCCGTACAAGGACTTCAGTAGCTGGCAGACTTGGTTAGGTTCTCCATGGGAACCGTGTGGAAGTTCGACGAATATTTCTGCGTCGACAGGTGCGTAGAGAAAAGCATTGGCAACGTCGATTTGCCGCAGTTTCTTTTTCTTCATAGCGGCGATTGCGAGAAGAATCCGTAGTGAGGTGTGTCGACTAACCGGTGCGAATGTCTCGGTGAAATCGCGTCCGTGCTCTTGGTCGAATCCGCGTACGACCCAGCGTGCCTTGAACTTGTCGATGGTGCCATCTGCTTTCGTCTTCACACGGAAGACCCACTTCCCGGTGAGTATTGTCTTGTTTCGTGTCACGCCGATAGGAACAACTTTCCAGGTGTTGCGTTCCTCGAGTGCTTTCAGTTCCTTGTCCATGGCTTCAAGCCATTTTTCCCTGTGCTCCCCCCCCAGAGCCTGCTGAACTGTGGCAGGCTCCTTAGGAGTTTCGGAGCCGTGGACCGCGGTGACTAGGCCGAGTATCTGAAGGCCACTATGTGTGTAGCGGGGGAGTGTTGTGTCCGCGGGATAAGCTGCTTCGTCACCTGTTTCTGGGTCAGGTATGAAATTGGGCCCTATGCGTTCTGCTTCGTTGGTGTTGACTTCTGCAGGTGTAACGTAACCGGTGTCGGCGAGGTCGTAATACGTTTCGGCGTTGATGCTTTCGCGAGGATTTTCGTCGTCCATCGGGATAGGCATGGAGCAGTATGGGAGTGGTCCTGCTTCTTCCGAGGCGTTATCCACGTTCTGCTCGTCCCAGTCAGCTTCGTCTGCTGCCGAGGCGAAGTGTCGGTCACCACAGAAGCCACCTGTGGGATCCCGATCTTCTTCCAGGTTGGCAAGGTATGTCGGAAGGGTGAGTCGTTCGTAGAAAATGACGTCACGTGCTGCTACTGTTTCTTTTGAGTGGACGTCGAAAATCTTCCACGCGTTGTAATTTCTTTCGATGCCCAGGTATAGTCCCCACTGTGCGCGTTGGGAAAATCGGCCGGCTCGTGCAGATGGGGGTCGGTACTATACCATGCAGCCGAAAACCCTTAACATTTTTGTGTTGCCCTGTTTTCCTGTCCACAGCAGGTGCGGTGATGCGTTGTTCGGTAGTGACGACGACGAAAGCAAGTTGTGCAGCATGACAGCGTGGTCCATCGCTTCAGGCCACTGGTGATTGGGCAGTCGCATGCCACGCAGTAATTTGCGCATGGTGTTCTGGAGAGTTCGATTCATCCGTTCCGCCACGCCTTGCTGTTGATGGGCGTAAGGAAGCGAGATGAGCCTCTTGATTCCCCTTTCTGCCAAGAACTGCTTGAACCTCTGTGAGGTGTATTCTCCTCCTCCGTCTGACTGAAAGCTTTTCAGTTTCTCGCCTGATTCTCGTTCTGCTACTAGAGAAGCCAAGCGATGAAGGCTTCGAAGGCCATGTCCTTGCTCGGAAGATTGAGGTGCCAAACGTAGCGTGTAGCGGCATCGATGAAGGTGATGGTATAACTGTATGCTCCTTGTCCGGGTTCACGATTGTACAGGATGTCGCTGTACACCTTTTCAAGTGGTGCATAAGCTGGTGCGCTGAGGTTGTGGTGAGAAGTGAAAGGTCGATGTGGTAAGTCAGCTTCGGGGCAGGTAAAACATGTTCCACGAGCTCGTCGAAGTTCGCTTCCATCGGTTAGAAGCAGTGAGTCTTTGTCGAGAACGCCTGCTCTGATTGTGTTGTTTAACACTGTATTGCTTGGATGTCCCATTCGTGCGTGCCAGATGTCTTCGCTAGCGCGATGTCCGGGTGAACGACGATACAGGTCAGAGTTGGAGTAGAAGCTTGCGGTGGAATTTGCACTTCGGTGTACTTCTCGTGACTTTGGGTGAAGCTGCTGCGCAGGAGTCGGTGGAGTGTCGTCAATTTGAGGTGATGTAGTTGAAGGACCAGCGATTGGTGTCAATGTTGCTGCTGCTGCTACCGTTGTTTCTGCTGCTGCCGATGTTGTTTCTGCTGCTGCCGATGTTGTTTCTGCTGCTGCCGAGTGTTGAATCGTTGCTAATGCTCTTGTTCGTTCTGCTTCAGGGATGGTGTGCGAGTACCAGAAGCCTTCTGAACTGAAGTCGGGGTCAAGATCCGGTGGATGTGTCCAAGAGGTGAAGGTGACAATCCCGTCGCTGTCAGCAGTTCCGAGATCTGGAACGAAGTCGAGGACAAATACATTATTTTTCAAGACCGCCTTTCCGATGTAGAGTCCGCCCTTGCCGTGGTACAACTTAAACTCCTGAATGGTGCTATCTGCTTCGAGGTGTATGCCCTTCGCCATCAGTTGGCTGACGCTCAGTAGGTTGTAACCGAGTCCTTCTGCTATCAAAACCTTCGACATCTGCAGTATGACGTTTGTCTCTCGTGACTGAAGTTGCACTACGCCTTGTCGTCGTGTGCGCAGGTTCTGATTGTTGGCGACGGTGATGACGACTTCACGTTGAAGTTGGTGTTCACGTTGAACAAAGCGTCCTGAAGAGCACATATGCTGTCCACAGCAACTGTCCAAGAACCACGTATCCTTCTCGGATGGCTCGCTTTGAGCGATGGCTGCGTACGTTGGATTTGGTTGAAGTGACTCGCGGCGAGGCGTGCTGTTGTCGAGTTGTTCTTCCGGTGAGTAATGTGGTGGAGACTTGGTGATGCAGGAGTCGGTTAGCCGTGTCATGCAACTGACGATGTTTCTTGTTCCTTGCGCAGGTTGTCCCGTCGATGTTGTTGAGAGTTGTACTTGAGATGGCGAGTTCGCTTGCGTTGAGGTGGCTTGACTGCTTGAAGGGCGAAGCTGCCGGTTTGGGCAGTGTGTACGGGGATGGCCTGACATTTTGCAAAGGTGACAGAACGGAGGTACTAGTTTCGGTTGATGCTGATAGTTGTTGTTGTTGTAGCGCCGTTGAGTGTGGAATGCAAATTCAGGTACTGATGCCTTCTTTTATGTCGTTCTTCTTGCAGGTCCATATCTTGCTGCTCAGCGTGGATTTCGGCGCAGAGTGCTGCTTCTGAGATCTTTCCATGCGCTCGGAGTATGGCGCGAGTGGAGCGCCATTGAGGACCGAGGCCGCCAATGATGAGTGTGACGAAGGCGTCTTCTGAAATCGACCCTCCGCATCGAAGGAGTTTGTCGCGCAATTCGCGACAACGTCTGATATATGCCATCCCTTTTTCGCCTGGTTTCATTTCGACTGTCGTCAGTTGCGCCATTAACCGACTTTGATGTACGCTGTCTGTTGCTTGATACAGGAGGTGGTTGTACGCGAGCTCTGCAGAGTTGCCGTATCTCCGGTAAGACCGTATGTTCTGCTGTTGATTTGGAGTGATGTTTCTCAGTAGGATTGTGTACGCCATCATTGACTGATACGTGTACTGCTGCTTGTCGTACTGTGTGCCGTGTGTTGGATATGGCAGGGACCCGTCGAAGAAGCCAAGGATCTGCGCGCCTTCCATCATTAGCTCGAACTTGAATGACCAGGTAAAGAAGTCCTTTCCGTCGAAGGGCTTTGTCGTTTGAAGTTTTAAGACATGCGCGAACTGCGATTGAACTTGAAGTGCATCCAGTGACCTTTCTTGTCCAGATGCAGGCTGCGGGTGTGGCATAAAGCTGACGGAGCCACGCTGGGGCTCGTACGGAGCAAAGGTAGGTCGTTGCAGTTGATTTCCACGTGCGTACGATGAGCCATCTAGACTCATTGGTGTTGCGTTGTTGTTGTTGCTGTTGTTTGACTGTGCAGGTGCCCCTTGCTGGTGTTGTTCGTAGAAGGACATGAAGGAGAAGAACTTCTCCATCATGTCTGGATCGAAGGCCGCAGCTTGATTTGCGGGAGTTTCCGAAGATGATGCCCTTGGTCTTGTTGCCGTGCCCTCCTCTGTCTGTAGGCTAGAGGCAGGAGGTGGAGTAGGGGTAGTGCCGGGAGAGCCGTTAGAGGAGCTTCTCTCCTTCTGCGTTGCCATGTCTTGTGATGTTGTAGATATCTTGATCGTAGTCGAATTTGCCCTGACTGCTCTCATACCATGTTGGGCTGAGAAAGCCCTTAGGATCTTTGCAGGACAGAATTCAAGGGTAGGATGATGTAGTAGCGGAAGCGTTTTAATAAAGACTTGTTGAACCACCTTGTACTGGTTTGTGAGAACAAAGTAAGTTGATTAATAACAAAGAGATACAGGCTTTTATAAGAGTACAAGGGAATATGAAAGGATACAGTTAATAACTGTTTTACTGTTGCTGTTGCGGTTCGATACAGTGTCGACTCGGGCAACTGCTCAGTATCGAGACAGTTGTTTGTCCTTGCTGTCGCGCTGCATTTGTCAGGTCAAAGGTCGCTGACCTTTGACTTTCGCGTAACCTCCAACAGTTGTTTCAACCTCCGAGGGTTGACTCGCCGATGTTTCCATATTATCTGTTTCGCTTCTGTCTTGGTGTTTCGACACGACAGAGGCGCTTAGATCAGTTGTTTCCAACATAGTGTACCCAACCACCGACCTGGTACAGCGCGCGTAAGTAACGCTCCGTGATTGGGGGCCTGTTTTTTTTTGCATAGCTGGCGCAAAACCACACCGCGCCCACCATGGAAACACAGCGTTGCTGTAATAACCACCAATCACAGAGCGCCGCTGACTTAACATGCGGGAAAAAACACGGCCAACCTTGCAAGATGCTGTTGGCACGTATCAAACTTACATATAGCTTACATTGTATATGCTGTAGTGGGGTAGCCCATAAGGGGTACAACCCAATTAGGGTTAGTACTTGTACCCAAGTTCATTCATTCTCGTTCATTGATTCTGACATGGTTTCAGAGCAGGTCCCTTCCTAGGACCATTTTTTTTCTTTGGGCCCACCACCTGCTGCCCTACTAGCTACCATCGTGCTACCCTGTTGCGACCCGTAGGCCCCTAGGCCCCGACCCGTCGCCACCCCTAGCCCGGCCCGTCGCCCCGGCCCGTCGCCCCTAGGCCCGTCGCCCCTTGGCGTCGCCCGTCGCCCCTAGCCCGGCCCCCCGTCGCCCGTCGCGACCCCTGTCGCCCGTCGCCAGTCGTGACCCCCGTCGCCCGTCGCGCCCTGTCGCCAGTTGCGACCTATCGCCCTGGCCCGTTGCCCCGGCCCGTCGACCCCCGACTCGTCGCCCTAGGACCGTCGCCCGTTGCGACCCGTCGCCCCCAGCCTAGGCCCTGGCCCCAAGGCCCCGCAGCTCGTCGCCCCGTCGCCCCTAGCCTAGGCCCCTTGGCCCCACGGCCCCTCGCGACCTGTCGCCCCTAGCCTAGGCCCAGGCCCCGCGGCCCGTCGCCCGTCGCCCCTAGCCTAGGCCCCTCGGCCCCACGGCCCCTCGCGACCCGTCGCCCCTAGCCTAGGCCCAGGCCCCGCGGCCCGTCGCCCCGTCGCCCCTAGCCTAGGCCCAGGCCCCGCGGCCCGTCGCCCCTAGCCTAGGCCCCTCGGCCCCACGGCCCCTCGCGACCCGTCGCCCCTAGCCTAGGCCCAGGTCCCGCGGCCCGTCGCCCCGTCGCCCCTAGCCTAGGCCCCGCGGCCCCCCGTCGCCCCTAGCCTAGGCCCCGCGGCCCGACCCCCCCCCTAGGCCCCCGGCACCTCGGCCCCTTGGCCCCTCGGCCCCTAGGCCCCTCGGCCCCTCGGCCCCTTCGTTCTCGGCCCCGCGGCCCGACCCCCCTATCCCCGAGGCCCCAGGCCCCTCGGCCCCTTGGCCCCTCGGCCCCTCGGCCCCTTAGCTCTCGGCCCCGCGGCCCGACGCTCCTAGGCCACTGGCCCCTCGGCCCTCTTTGTACCTGGCCCCGCGGCCCGTCGCCCCTAGGCCCCAGGCCCCTCGGCCCCTTTGTTCCTGGCCCCGCGGCCCAATGTCCCTAGGCCCCCGGCCCCTCGGCCCCTGCTACTGCTACTGCTGCTACTGCTACTACTGCTACTGCTGCTACTGCTACTGCTGCTACTGCTGCTACTGCTGCTCCTGCGTGCTGCGCCATTATGGCTTCGCTTAGGGTTCTCGCGTTCGATCATGAGGCCAGACCGGTTCAGTTTGACACATGGCTCGACGACCTGCATCTGTACCTACTGAGCGATTCTGTTGGTGTAAGGGCCTAATAAACTGAGGCTATTAAGACGTTAACCAACTTAAAACCTCTCCTCGGGGTCACCTCCAAGGGTCCCTGGGTGCTTGGTACAAGACCAGCCCCTATCCTCGGGTCCGAGTTTGTAGAGAGAGGGATCAAGAGGGACTTAATTGTTAGAATACTAGCGTGACTTAGGAGCCATTGCTAGTGAGCGTCGAGAGAATTGAGTGTCGAGAGAATTGAGTGTCGAGAGAATTGGAAAGGAGAATGAGGGGTTTCACTAGCAAGAGTTGGGATACAAGTACAACACCCTAAATTGGGTTGTACTCATTACAGAGTACCCCACTGCAGGCTAGACAGCAAATACATCCTGAGGTCGGTGAGCCTGCTGATGAGGACCCCGAGGACGTCCTTCCCCCTCCCAATCCTCCCGTCTCCCCATCCCTCGTAGCAGACGTGCATGAGGTGACACCGACGTTGGCCTCCGGCGATGAGGGGAGCAGTGGGATGTCGCATGTGGTGTCGGCTGGTGGTATCGCCGGTGGCCGACGTGAGGTCAAGCAAGTCGGCGTGGGAGAGAAGCTGCCGAAGATATGGGAGCAGCGGGCGGAGGGGATGCAGCTGACTTTGCTGAAGTCGGTGAAGGAAGTGTCGGCACAGAAGCCGCTGACATTGGAGCAGCCTGCAATGAAGCCGACAGGTGAGTCGTCGGCGACCGGGCAGTCGGCAGAAGAGCCAACAACAGGGGAGAAGTCGGCTAAGCAGCTGACCTTGGTATAGCAAGCCGATGAGCACAACAAATCTGGTGACGATGAAGGGGAGCCGTGGGCGGGCGAGGAGTCCAGCGACAGTGACATAGTGAGGTCTCCGTCGAGAAGCCTGAGCTGCGACGTTCAGGCCGACGTCAAGGGCCGCCTGGGCAGCTGACCTACCACGTCTGCCTCCCACCAGCTACCTTCAACACGCTGCTTGTCGACGTGGATGCCGACGTCGACCTGCCGGAGCTCGACCCTAACATGCACGCCGATCCCGAGCACCGTTGGGACATCGCCACGATGGCGGTGAAGGAAGCGTTGGCGAGCTGGAAGGGAAAGGTGTTGCTTAGGATCCGTCACTTTGAGAACTTACTACGCGCCTTAGGCTTAGCTACCATCATTGATTTGAATCAGTCATTAAGATGGTCTCTAGAGTGAGAACGACTTAGAAACGTCCAGCAGCAGCATGACTAGAATGGTGGAGGAAAAACACGCATTAAGGCAAGAAAAGTTAGAGTTGGGAACTCCAAGATAACCATAAGAAGGAAAGGGTTCTCCAAGAGCTAGGGAGGGATAGTAGGAACCTTCCTAGCAGCAAGGATGCATCCCTCATCATGAGGTCCTTGAGGTGTCACATGCAAAATCCAATCTAGTTGGATTTTACCTAGGTGTTGCAACATTTGCAACCCAAACTAGAATCTTCCAGCCACCCTAATCCAGAAGTCAAAGTTGCCTTCCTAATCACCAAACCAAAGATCCCTTTATAGTCATGTCCAAGTAATCACCCAAATTAGATGTAACCCCAAAAGGTAATAAGAAATCCAAGTCATGGAAATCTTGTAACTTGGGCGATCTTGGTCGGAATAAGGCGATCTTGGTATCGTTCGAAAGCTCTGGATTTCTCCTGCATGAACAAGAATTTAAACTTGGAGAAAAATACAGATATGATAATGTCCAACAGCCATGCACTATGACATATGCTCATGCAAACAATGCACCCATGAATAGCACGAGCACTCGGCAGTTTGCTAAGATCACATGCACTCAAACTGGCGTGCATTCAACAAAAGGCAGTGAAGGCCGCCATGGACGAGGACATCCGCAGTCTCATCGGCATGGGCACCTGGGAGCTGGTCGAACGCCCACGCGGGGTGAACATCCTGAAGAACCGGTGGGTCCTGATGACCAAGTACTACGTAGACGACACGGTCGCCCGGGAGAAGGCGAGGCTGGTCGTGAAGGGCTTCACGCAGGTGTATGGCTCCGACTACGATGAGACATACGTGCCAGTCAGCAGCTACGCCACTCTGAGGATCTTCCTCAGCATCGTCGCCATCTTCGACCTCAATCTGATGCACCTCGATATGAAGAATGTGTTCAGTGCAAATTCACATTGCACGACATCCTGCCGTCTGTCTCTACAAGTATGTTTGGCGAATGCATTTGTATGTAAATGGAATGTTCGGAGGCTTTCTTATATTTTTACTTGAAGCATTTTGTTGGTGTAAGGGCCAAATAAACCCAGGCTATTAAGACGTTATCCAACTAAAAACCTCTCCTCAGGGTCACCTCCAAAAGTCCCTGGGTGCCTGGCACAAGACCAGCTCCTATCCTCGGGTCCGAGTTTGTAGAGAGAGGGATCAATAGGGACTTAGTCAAAACAGCAAGAGTACCTTGAACGTCGCGCAGCGTGCCGTGCAGACCGTCGATCGGATTCAGCTGAGAATCCGCTATATCGAAGCTCACTCTAAGAGCTTTCAAAAGAGCCAAGGTGCCTCGCGAAAAGTTCTGCCATTGCAGAGTTATGGCTCGGAGAGTATTTGCCTAGCGTCGTAGTGCTAGCGTGCTAGCGTTGACTCGGTAGCATTCTGCCGTCACACCGCGTAGAAATGAAGTTCCAGCAAGGAAGGAATTCGCTTGAATCAATTTGACTATGTATTCAGGTACAAACAAAGAAGGAATATATAGTTCTAGCTAGCAAGGACCTTGGGAATCAACCTGCGAACAACCAGGGTGTTGGTGTAAGGGCCTAATTACTCAGGCTATTAAGACGTTATCCAACATAAAACCTCCTTTACCAAATAACCTCCTTTACCCCGTGAAACATTGCGATATACTCTGACTCCACCGAGCAAAGGGCTGTCTTTGTCTGCTTCTTGGACCTCCAACTAACAGGTCCTCCCCCAACTATGCAGATATATCCTCCCACAGATGAGGAATCCTCCTTCTCGGAAGCCCAAGTAGCATTAGTAAAGCAACTGAGAAACAGCTTGCCTTCTCCAAGCCGCTCCCCCTTCTCTTTCAGCACCTCAACCCGTTTCTGCTTCACCTGTGCAGATGCGGAGTATTGAACTCCAATGCTTGGGTGAGAATTCAGGTACTTCACCACACGCTCAGCTGCATCCACCTGCTCCTCTGATAGATTCTGCACCACCCTAGCTAGCTGCCCAACTGAGAAAGAGATATCTGGCCTCATATAAACCGCTGCATACAAAAGGCTGCCCACCAAGGACTGAAATTGCTGCTGCTCCTCGGCTTCAACCCCTTCATCCTCTCAGCCTTCACAAGCTTAAATTCTGCTGGCAGGGGATTTGCAACTTTGCGCTCATTCTCAATCCCATACTTCTCCCCCAGCTCCTTGATGAACTTCTCCTGGTGCAGCTTCAACCATCTGTGATCCAGATCCCTCTCCATCATAGAAAGAGGCTCTCATCATAGCTGCTGGTCCTCAATTCCATCTCCTCTAAAACAGCTGCCAACTTCTGGTACCAATAGCGTGGCGCTTGCTTCAAGCCGTAGATAGATTTTTTCAGCTTGCACACCCTACCCGTACCATCCTCATACCCAGGCGGCTGCGTCATGTACACATCCTCTTCTAAAATCCCATTGAGGAGTTCCGTTGATATATCCATCTGAATGATGAATTTCCCACTAACGGCTGCATCTGCCAACAAGACACGGAGGGTAGGGGGTTTGGCAGTGGGAGCAAAGATCACATTGAAGTCCTGCTTCTCCTTCTGCATAAACCCCTTAGCCACCAGCCTACTCTTGTAGATGGTGACCTGTCCCTTGTCATCGGTCTTGATCCTTAGCATCCACTTGCACTGTATGGCTTTCTTCCCCTCAGGCACCACCACCAGATCCCATGTCCCATTCTCTAGCAGGCTCTGGTACTCAGCATCCCTAGAAACCAGCCACTTCTCCCTATCTGGTCCAGCTAATGCCTCCTCCATGCTTGCTGGTTCCTCTGATGCAAGGGCAAGAAAACAGTAGGCAGGTTCATCCTCCTCATCCGGATCATAGCCATGCGGTAGAATCAGCAATGCCTCCTCATTCCCAAGCTGCTGCTCTGCTACATCAGCTCCTGAAGTCAGCTTCATAGTGGCCATACGGGTACGTCCTGGCCTAGACACGGGTGTCTCCCACCCCTTTATAACGACACCCTTCGGCTTCCTCCTTTGTGGTAGTCTAGGAGCCTTAGCCTTGCCCTGCTGCTGCTCACCCTGCGTGGCTGCACCGCGAACAGCACCACCTCCTCCGCTACCTCCACCACCGCTGCCGCCGCCTCCACCGCCTCCGCCACCGCCTCCACGGCCTCCACTGCCGCCACCGACGCCCCCACCCCCGGGACCACCCCCACCACCTTCTCCACCTCCTCCACCGCTTCCTCCACCGCCCCCTCCACCGACCTTGCTTCCCTTGCCCTTGCCAGTGCGGCGTCGCCCACTAGGGGCAGACGCAGCGCCGACCTCCTCAGTGCCAACGAGGTCGACAGCAGCAGCAGAGGCAACAGAGGGGAGAAGGGGGACAGGGGAACACCCCTCAAAGAAGGGGGTGCGACGGTCGCCGCGAAAAGCCCCAACTTCTCAGCTGCAGCAAGGCGCTCCTCTAGCAAGTCGACAGTCAGCTCGGTAGGGCAAAGGGAGAGAAAGTGATCCCTGACTGAGGAGAGAGAGTCAGGGAGGCGGGTGACTAGGTAGTAAAGGGTGATGTACATGGGGGGGGAGTTCGTGGGAAGAAACTCAGTGGGAAGGGCAGCGCGGTAGCGAGCGTCACTAGTGCGGAGGTGAGCAACTAGGTCAGCAACTGTGGAAAAGGCGGCAAGGTCAGGAAAAAGGTACGGCAGCATGAGGCGGCTGAGGGCAGCAGTGGTAGGGGAGGAGTAGCGTGCAACTACAGCGTCGTACAGAGCCCTAGCACTCTTGTACTGACTAAAGTGCGCGCGCTCAGTAGACGGTAGGTGATTGCGCACAGCAAGACGAGCAGCAGCATCGCGCGTGAGCCACTGCGAGCGAACAGTACTGTCAGCATCAGCAGTAGGGGCAGTAGAGGCGCCAGACGTGAGATCGAACAGTGAGAGACCATCCTTGCTATCGCACTGTAGGAAAAGCTGCAGATCATCTAGCCAGACCTCAAAGTCAACAGCTCGACCCTCAGCATCAAAGGTAAGAACATTGAGACTAGCCATGACAGGAGAAGCAGCAGGCTAGCAGCAGCAGCAGTGCAACTCGGCTAAGCAGGCTAGGCAGGGCGGCGCAGCTCGGCAGGGCGGTGTGGCTCGGCAGCGCGGCGCTCTTACCAGGGGAGAGGCTGGGGCAGGGCCGGGGTAGGGCCGAGGCAGTTTAGGAGCAGGGCCGGGGCAGGGCCGGGGCAGTTCAGGAGCAGGGCCGGGGCAGGGCCGGTGCAGGGCCGGGGCAGGGCCGGGGCAGGGCCGGGGCAGGGCCGGGGCAGAGCCGAGCCAGGGCCGGGGCAGTTCAGGGGCAGGGCCGGGGCAGGGCCGGGGCAGTTCAGGAGCAGGGCCGGGGCAGAGCCGGGGCAGAGCCGGGCCAGGGCCGGGGCAGTTCAGGGGTAGGGCCGGGGCAGTTCAGGAGCAGGGCCGGGGCAGTTCAGGAGCAGGGCCGGGGCAGGGCCGGGGCAGGGCCGGGGCAGGGCCGGGGCAGGGCCTGGGCAGGGCCGGGGCAGGGTCGGAGCAGGGCCGGGACAGGGCCGGGGCGAGGTCGCGACAGGTCCGGGGCAGGGCCGGGGCCGGGCCGCGGCAGTGCAGGAGCAGGGCCGGGGCAGAGCTGCGACAGGGCTGCAGCAGGGCCGGCGCAGGGCCTGACGGGGCCTGACGGGGCCGTACGGGGCCTCTAACGGGGCCTTACGGGGCCTCTAACGGGGCCTTACGGGGCCTTACGGGGCCGTACGGGGCCTAACGGGGCCTTAAACGGGGCCTGACGGGACCTTACGGGGCCTTACGGGACCTTAAACGGGGCCTGACGGGGCCTTACGGGGCCTTACGGGGCCTTAAACGGGGCCGTAAACGAGGCCTTACGGGGCCTGACGGGGCCTTACGGGGCCTTACGGGGCCATACGGGGCCTTAAACGGGGCCATAAATGGGGCCTTACGGGGCCTTACGGGGCCTTACGGGGCCTTACGGGGCCTTACGGGGCCTTACGGGGCCTTAAACGGGGCCGTAAATGGGGCCTTACGGGGCCTTACGGGGCCTTACGGGGCATTAACAGGGCCCGTAAACGGGGCCTTACGGGGCCTTACGGGGCCTAACGGGGCCTTACGGGGCCGTAAACGGGGCCTTAAGGGGCCTTACGGGGCCTTACGGGGCCTTACGGGGCCGGAAAAGGGGGCCTTACGGGGCCTTACGGGGCGAGCGCTGGCTCTAAGGGCAGGCGCAGGGGCCGCGACGGGCCTCGAAGGGAAGGCACGACGCGCGCGTCGAGCAGGCAGTGACGAATTTCAGTGGTGGGCCCATTTTAAAAATTCTCGAAACTAGCTCTATACCATGTGAGAAGATTGACAAAAGAATGGATGAACTAGAAAATGAGATGGGTACAAATAGGAAACACATAAGTGTTGTACCCTCTAAGAGCTACCCCACTACAGCCTAAATAGACCATAGCAGATTTTAGTTTGACAAATTGTGCTTGCATGTTTTAGCTATAAAACCAAAGAGCAAATTCCAGAGAGTTAGCTTCAACTCGTCACTTGTACCCATCCTTGCATTATTAGCAATATCTCTTTCAATTCTCAGGCGATTACAGATATTCAAAGTGCCACGGATTCCTTGCTCCGAGCCCGTCGGAACGATCTTAGTCTTGGCTCCTAACTCGCCAAGTGCATTCTGTGGCGTCACTAGGAGGAGGTCGATTTCTTTCAATTTCCACACGGGGGCGAGAGTTAGCTTAGTCAGGGACCTAAGATTATCAAATTGATCGGGAATATCTTCAACACTCGCACGCAAATTGACCTCTGTCAAGGATGTAAGGCTGAAAAAGGATGGTGGCAAATCACAATCTACGGTATTGCTGGCGGCCATCATTTCAAGGGAAAGGTATTGCAACGCAGTGCACGCTGTGAAGAGGGCATCTAAGCCTTCATACGTCAACCCTGGTTCGCCTCCATTGCTCAGGTCAAGATGAGTTAGCCTAGGACAGGCAGCTCCTAGGCCATGGATGAACTCATCATTACTCATAGCGCACTTGTCGATCGTGAGAGAAGTCAGTCCTTTGAATCGGGAGAGAGACTTTAAAAGGCCAGCATCTACAGTAAGGCAAGGCGGACTGTTGGCGATGGACGTTAGTGCAAGGTAAGCGAGGCGATTCCAACGTTTGCAGGCCAACGCATGATTGAAATAGCTGGGTGACTGCTTGTTTAGGCAACGGAAGATGTGGCAGATGAGCTCGTCCGGCAGCTGATTAAACGACGCTCGCAACATGACTCTACCGCGATTCTAGACCAGGCGTGCAACGATAGGTTTCTACTAGTATCTACGATCTCTATTCTACTCAAGTCGTGGGAATCAAACGCAGGATATGGCTGAGAGCTTTTGGACATCTAAGAATCGTGTCAGGTTTGAGTCCTGGCAGAGGCTAGGTTTCGTTGGCAAGGACATCTAAGAGGATCTGGCAGTGGTTTCGCAGTCTGGCTGGATCTGCTCAGAGGTTTAAATGTTTTTAGAAGGTCGTGACCTTTTTACAAACATGTAACTAGAGAAGGATACAAGCAGAGCCTAGCTCCCCGTGGGGAGCACGTGTGAACACGTTATCCTCCTGCTACAAGAGCAGAGATGTCCCAGGACAAATCTCTAGCCGACACGTGGTAGAAGCTGGAGTCGGGAGATCATGGAGGGTGGAAAACGTCGTTGAGCAGCCAGGTATCACGGAGCTCGGGGTGGATGATTGGTCGGTTAGGTTCCGGGAACAGGAGGAAGCGATGAGAGTGAGCCAGGTTGGCAATCCTGGTGGCCTTGTGTTTCTTCTTCTTAGAGCCGCTGGAGAGCTTCCAGATGAGAATCTTATAGGCGAGGAGGTAGTAGTGTAGAACTTGAAATAAGGCGTCCCCTGTTTTGGTGACCGCCTGTCTATATCGAAAGCTGCATCGCGCATTCCAAATTGTTTTCGCCGCCGCACCCACAAGTAAGCTCCATGGGGCGCCTTGACCAGCCGATGCCGCTAACGGGAATAGAGTTAACTTTGGAGAAGTAGAAACTCCCAAGTGAAGCTGGGCGGTACGTTGCAGTGCTTCAATAATCGGTCTGGCTACTCCACACTCAAACAACAGATGAGGGAGGGTTTCAAGCTGTCCGCTGTTGCATCCTGCGCAAACACCTTTATCGCGCGCAAAGCTAAATCTGGATCCAGAAGGAAGTGCCAGCGCGTAGAGGCGGAAAAGCACATCCCGTTGAGACGAAGGTTGTTCTGAGAGGAAGGCATGTTTGTAATCAGGGAATAGAGCGGGGCCGGGGCTCGGCAGCATATTGGCCCATCTGTGCGGGTGCGTAAGTTCCTGTTCAGCGTAGGAGATGTCAAACATATATGCTTAGTTATATCTAGGCTTAGTTCATGTGTTTACATTTGTCTAGGCTATAGTGGGTTTAGCCTTAGGGGGTACAGAATTCTCTCGACATTCTACTTGCACCCTTCCTTGTTTCCTAGTCGACCATCCTCGCCTAAGATTCTAACATGGTATTAAGAGCAACTAAGTCTTAGGACCTAGTCTCAATGGGCCCACCACCTACTGCACTGCCCGTACCTAGCCCGTCGACTTCGTCGCCCGCGCCCGGCCCGTACCTAGCCCGTCGCCCGGCCCGTACCTAGCTCGTCGCCTCGGCCCCGCTGGCCCCGTCGACTTCGTCGCCCGCGCCCGGCCCGTACCTAGCTCGTCGCCAGGCCCGTACGTAGCCCGTCGCCTCGGCCCCGCTGGCCCCGTCGTCTTCGTCGCCCGCGTCCGGCCCGTACCTAGCGCGTCGCCCGGCCCGTACCTAGCCCGTCGCCCGGCCCGTACGTAGCCCATCACCTCGGCCCCGCTGGCCCCGTCAACTTCGACGCCCGCGCCCGGCCAGTACCTAGCCCGTCGCCCGGCCAGTACCTAGCCCGTCGCCCGGCCCGTACCTAGCCCGTCGCCCGGCCCGTACCTAGCCCGTCGCCTCGGCCCCGCTGGCCCCGTCAACTTCGATGCCCGCGCCCGGCCCGTACCTAGCCCGTCGCCCGGCCTGTACCTAGCCCGTCGCCTCGGCCCCACTGGCCCCGTCAACTTCGACGCCCGCGCCCAGCCCGTACCTAGCCCGTCGCCCGGCCCGTACCAAGCCCGCGCCCGGCCTCGTCTCCTGCCTGCGTCCGGCCCGTACCTAGCCCGTCGCCCGGCCCGTACCAAGCCCGTGCCTGGCCCCGTCATTCGCCCAGCGCCCGGCCCCGTCTCTTGCCCGCGCCCGGCCCCGTACCTAGCCCCGCGCCCGGCCCCATTCCGCGCCCAGCGCCCGGCCCCGTACCTGCCCAGCGCCCGGCCCCTTACCTGCCCAGCGCCAGGCCTCGTACCTGCCCAGCGCCCGGCCCCGTACTGCCCAGCGCCCGGCCCAGTACCTGCCCAGCGCCTGGCCCCGTACCTGCCCAGCGCCCGGACCAGTCCCTGCCCAGCGCCTGGCCCCATTGTTTGGCCCCGCGGCCCCTAGGCCCCTCGGCCCCTACTTTGGCCCCTCGGCCCCCCTAGGCCCCTCGCCCCCCCCCAAGGCCCCCCCCCGGCCCCTTGTTTGGCCCCGCGGCCCCTAGGCCCCTCGGCCCCACCTCAGAGCCTGGAGCCCGGCCCCCCGGCCCCTACTTGGCCCCTCGGCCCCCTAGGCCCCTTGTTTGGCCCCTCAGCCCCCTAGGCCCCTCGGCCCCCCCAAGGCCCCCCCGGCCCCTTGTTTGGCCCCGCGGCCCCTAGGCCCCTCGGCCCCACCTCAGAGCCTGGCGCCCGGCCCCCCGGCCCCTACTTGGCCCCTCGGCCCCCCCCTAGGCCCCTTGTTTGGCCCCTCGGCCCCCTAGGCCCCTCGGCCTCCCCAAGGCCCCCCCCGGCCCCTTGTTTGGCCCCGCGGCCCCTAGGCCCCTCGGCCCCACCTCAGAGCCTGGCGCCCGGCCCCCCGGCCCCTACTTGGCCCCTCGGCCCCCCCCTAGGCCCCTTGTTTGGCCCCTCGGCCCCCTAGGCCCCTCGGCCTCCCCAAGGCCCCCCCCGGCCCCTTGTTTGGCCCCGCGGCCGCTAGGCCCCTCGGCCCCACCTCAGAGCCTGGCGCCCGGCCCCCCGGCCCCTACTTGGCCCCTCGGCCCTCCTAGGCCCCTTGTTTGGCCCCTCGGCCCCCTAGGCCCCTCGGCCCCCCCCAAGTCCCCCCCGGCCCCTTGTTTGGCCCCGCGTCCCCTAGGCCCCTCGGCCCCACCTCAGAGATTGGCGCCCGGCCCCCCGGCCCCTACTTTGGCCCCTCGGCCCCCTAGGCCCCTCGGCCCCCCCAAGGCCCCCCCGGCCCCTTGTTTGGCCCCGCGGCCCCTAGGCCCCTCGGCCCCACCTCAGAGCCTGGGGCCCGGCCTCCCGGCCCCTACTTTGGCCCCTCGGCCCCCTAGGCCCCTTGTTTGGCCCCTCGGCCCCACCTCAGAGATTGGCGCCCGCCCCCCCCCCCCGGCCCCTCCTTTGGCCCCTCGGCCCCCTAGGCCCCTTGTTTGGCCCCTCGGCCCCCTAGGCCCCTCGGCCCCACCTCAGAGACCGGCACCCGCCCCCCCCCGGCCTCTTGTTTGGCCCCTCGGCCCCCTAGGCCCCTCGGCCCCCTCTAGGCCCCCCGGCCCCCTGTTTGGCCCCGTGGCCCCTAGGCCACTCGGCCCCACCTCAGAGACCGACACCCGGCCCCCCGGCCCCTTGTTTGGCCCCTCGGCCCCCCTAGGCCCCTCGGCCCCTTGTTTGGCACCTCGGCCCCCTAGGCCCCTCGCCCCCCCCCCCTAGGCCCACCGGCCCCTTGTCTGGCCCCGCGGCCCCCCAGGCTCCTCTGCCCCTATGGCGTTGCTTCGAGTTCTCCCGTTCGACTCGGAGGGTAGGCCTGTAGCATTTGACACGTGGCACGACGATCTGCAACTGTACCTACTGAGTGACAGTCGGGACAGTGTCTCGCTGTTTGACCTCGTGTCCGGTGCCGCTCCAGCCCCTCCCGCCACAGTTGACGTTTCGACTCGTTCCCAGTGGCTCTCTCGTGACGCTACTGCCCGCTTGGCCATTCGCAACCACCTGCCCGCAACAGAATGTGCTCACTTTGGCGAGCACAGGACAGCACAGGCCTTGTACGACGCTGTAGTTGCTCGCTACTCCTCCCCTGCCACTGCTGCTCTTGGCAGACTGCTACTGCCCTACCTGTTCCCTGAGCTGTCGGCTTTTGCCACAGTAGCGGACCTGGTTACCCACCTGCGCACTAGCGACGCTCGCTACCGCGCTACCGTTCCTGCTGATTTCCTTCTCACGAACCAGCCCCCCATGTTCATCACCCTCTACTTCATAGTCACTCGCCTCCCTGACTCCCTTCGCTCTGTCAGGGACCACTTCCTCACCCTCGACCCCACTTCCCTCACTGTTGACCTCCTCGAGCAGCATCTCCTCGCAGCTGAGACTAGTCCAGTTGCTGTAGGTGCTGCTCGTGGCACCCCGCGCTCACCTTTCTTTGAGGGGTGCTCCCCCTCCCCCCTTTCCTCCTCCTTCACCTCTGCTGCTGCTGCAGACGTCTCTGTTCCTGAGGACGTTGGTGCTGCTTCGACTAGTACGAAGCGCCGCAACAGCAAGGGCAAGGGTGGCCGGGGTAGTGGAGGAGGCAGCGGTGGTGGTGGAGGTGGCAGTGGGCGTGGCAGTGGGGGCAGCGGTAGAGGAGGCGGAGGCGGTGGAGGTGGTGGCGGCGGTGGAGGCAGCGGAGGGGGTGGCGGCAGTGGAGGAGGTGGGACCAGTGGTAGTCGGTCTGGACCTCAGCGTGGAGGCCCTGGTGGCGGTCGGGGCCAGCAGCAGCAGCGTCGGAGCGAGA
Organism: Closterium sp. Naga37s-1; assembly: GCA_947471745.1. Lineage (NCBI taxonomy): Eukaryota > Viridiplantae > Streptophyta > Zygnematophyceae > Desmidiales > Closteriaceae > Closterium > Closterium sp. Naga37s-1. The sequence continues at coordinate 30,016 of CANJKZ010000073.1, read as the reverse complement.
CTCAGACGCCTCAGCAGCTCCGCGAGTGGTTGGTTCAGCGTGGGGCGGGCGAGGGTAGTGAGACCTGCCCGTATGTCATTCGCACGGGTGCCCGTGCGGGCAAGACATGCGGGCGGTTTCACACTGAGCGCCGCTGCTTTGCCCGCCTTGACGACGCCTGGCGCACTGAGTTTGGTGATGACGTCGAGCGCCCTCGCTGGGCGGAGTTGCTTAGGTCGGGAGTTGCCATCTTTGACCTAGACTTTGATGTTATTATCTCTGCCATGTATGCTTTCTCTTTTAGTGCTGAGGGTGACTGTTACTGGTGTGTGCCGCCTGACCCAGGTATAGCCGCTGCTGCTCTAGGTGCTAGTGCGTCTGGTACTCCCCCTGGTACTGCGCCTGCTGAGGCCCTGCACACCTTCACGTTAGACTCCGGCGCCTCGCGCTGTTTCTTTCGTGACAGCACCACTCTCACTCCTCTTCCTGCACCTGTTCCGGTCAGACTGGCTGATCCCTCTGGGGGCCCGGTCGTAGCCAGTTCCTCCACTGTCCTCCCGTGTCCGGCGGTTCCGTCCGGCTCACTGTCAGGTCTTCACCTCCCCTCGTTCTCTACGAACTTGGTGAGTACCGCTGCTCTTCAGGATGCGATGGTCACTACCACCACTCCTGGGGGTCAGCGTGTGTCGATCTGCACGTGCACGCGGACGGGGCGTCACCTGGCTACGTTCACTCGTCGGCCTGGGTCGAGTCTGTACACACTCGTTACTGAGCCTCCTCAGGTCGCTGCGTCTGCTCAGGTGTTCGCGTCAGGTCAGGTAGCCGCCCCTTGCTCGTGTCGCCTCCTGTCGCACCAGACTCTTCTTTGGCACCACCGCCTGGGTCACCCCTCCCTGCCACGCCTTCGTGGCATGCACTCCCGTCTCCTTGTCTCTGGTCTCCCCAGGTCTCTGCCTCCCCTGCCGCCCTCACCTGCCCCGCCCTGTCTTCCTTGCATCGAGGGACGGCAGCGCGCCGCTCCTCACTCCTCCTCGTTTCCCCCGACGACTGCTCCCCTGCAGACCCTCCACATGGACGTGTGGGGCCCAGCCCGCGTCAGTGGACAAGCCCACGAGCGCTACTTTCTGCTGGTAGTTGACGACTACACGCGATACACCACAGTCTTCCCCTTGCGCAGCAAGGGTGAAGTCTCTGCTGTCTTGATCCCTTGGATCCGCACAGTCCGTCTCCAGCTGCGTGAGCGTTTCGGCCAGGACCTTCCTGTCCCGCGTCTGCACTCTGACAGAGGTGGTGAGTTCTCCTCCGACCTCTTGCGGGACTTTTGTCGTGGGGAGGGCATCACCCAGTCGTTCACGCTTCCGGACTCCCCTCAGCAAAATGGGATTGCTGAGCGCCGCATTGGCTTAGTCATGGAGGTCGCTCGTACCTCCATGATTCATGCGGCCGCTCCCCATTTTCTGTGGCCGTTTGCAGTCCGGTACGCTGCGCATCAGCTCAACGTTTGGCCCCGTGTCTCCTTGCCGGAGACCTCGCCCACATTGCGTTGGACGGGGAAGGTTGGCGATGCGTCGGTGTTCCGGGTCTGGGGTTCTCGTGCCTTTGTTCGCGATACGTCCGCGGACAAGCTCTCCGCCCGCGCTATTCCCTGCGTCTTCCTTGGCTTTGTCCCTGATGCGCCTGGCTGGCAGTTTTACCACTCCACCTCGCGCCGTGTCCTCCCTTCTCAGGACGTCACGTTCGACGAGTCGGTTCCCTTCTACCGTCTCTTCCCCTACCGCTCTGCCCCTTCCTCGCCCCCGCCGCTCTTCCTTGCTCCCGGTCCGCCTCCGGTAGACCCCCTCCCGCCCCAGGGTCCTGCTCCCTCGGGAGTGTCTCAGGTAGACCCTCTCCCTGGTACTGCGCCTGTTCAGGTAGCTGTCGTCTCAGGTGCTGCTCCAGGTGCTGCGTCTGGGGGTGCGGAGCCGGGGGGTGCGGGGTCTGAGGGTGCTGGGTCTAGGGGTGCTGAGGCTGAGGGTGTTGAGCCTGGGGGTGCTGAGTCGGAGGGTGCGGAGCCTGAGGGTGCTGAGACGGAGGGTGCGGAGTCTGGGGGTGCTGAGCCTCGGGGTGCTGCTTCGTCTGGAGGTCCTACTGGGGCTTCACCGCGACTGTCCTCGCAGCAGCTGCGTGAGTGGCTTGTTCAGCGCGCACACCGATGGAGTGTGGCTCCCGGAGCTGGCGAGCCTGGAGGCGCTGGAGCTGGAGGTGCTGCTGTTACTACTGGAGTTGGGGACCCTGCGGAGCCTGGAGCAGCTGGCGCTGGAGGCGCTGGAGCTGGAGTAGCTGGAGTTGGAGGCCATGGCGCAGGAGGCGCTGGAGCTGCAGGAGCTGGAGCTGTTGACCCTGGTGCTGGAGGTACTGGAGGCACTGTGCGGCCGCGCCCGTACTTCGTTCCCCTGCTTGAGCAGGTTCTTGGTGTCCCGTCTTCTCCTGGTCTTCCTCCTCCCTTCCTGTGTCCACCGCCTGACCAATCGCAGCCGCCGTTACAGCCAGCCTCCCCACTGCCTGTTCCCTCTCCTTACACTGAGCAGTCCGGAGGTCTTACAGAGCGTCGTGAGCCTGCGTCTTGTCCTGTCTCCCCTGTTCGCACTGCTCGTCGCGCTCCTCGTTCGCGTCCTCCCCCTGTCCCAGGCACGCACACCATGGCACTCCGTCCTTCCTCTGTTCCACTGCGTGTTCCACTGCCTGCTCCTCCTGAGTCCTCTCTTCCTGAGGTCCCTGACCCTGAGTCTGACCGAGCGCGTGCTGCCAGTCCTACTGTCGCTCGTCTCCTTGCCACTGCTGTCACTGACCTGTCCTTTGAGTCTGCTGCTGCTTCTGCTCTCGTTGCTGAGCTACTTGACTTTGCTGCTGCCTGCCGTCTCGACTACGCCTCTGCTCTAGTTGCTGAGTCTGTGCCTGCCAGCCCTTCGTCCGTCGGGGGTGAGTGTGCTCTTGGCACGGACGTCCTTGAGGACAGGCAGGAGGACTTTGAGTGTCTTGCAGCTGCTGTACCTCGTTTCGCCTCCTTGCTGCTTGCCCCTGAGGGAGACCCGGATGCTCCTGACATCCCGACCCCGCGCTCTTACGCAGAGGCGATTACGGGTCCTTACTCCTCTCAGTGGCAGGCAGCTATGGATGCCGAGATGGCATCCTGGAAGTCCACAGGCACTTACGTCGACGAGGTTCCCCCACCTGGGGCGAACATAGTCGATGGCATGTGGATCTTCAGGGTGAAGCGGCCGCCGGGTTCTCTGCCTGCCTTCAAGGCGCGTTACGTTGCTCGTGGTTTCAGTCAGCGACAGGGAGTTGACTACTTCCAGACCTTCTCCCCCACCCCAAAGATGACTACTCTTCGGGTGTTGCTGCACGTAGCTGCTCAGCGTGACTACGAGTTACACTCCCTGGACTTCAGTACTGCCTTCGTGCAGGGCAGCCTGCACGAGGAGATCTGGCTGCGCCGACCACCTGGTTTCACTGGGTCGTTTCCTACAGGTACCCAGTGGAGCCTCCGCCGGCCAGTCTACGGTCTCCGCCAGGCGCCTCGCGAGTGGCACGACACACTCAGGACGACTCTTGCGGCTCTTGGGTTTGTTCCTTCTACAGCAGACCCGTCGCTGTTTCTACGCACCGACACCTCGCTGCCGCCCTTCTACGTCCTAGTGTACGTCGACGACCTCGTCTTTGCCACGGCTGACACTGAGGCACTGACCCTAGTGAAGTCCGAGCTGCAGAAGAGACATACCTGCACTGACCTGGGTGAACTGCGCAGCTACCTTGGCCTGCAGATCACCCGGGACAGAGCACGGCGCACCATCACACTGACTCAGTCACACATGGTGCACCAGGTCCTTCAGCGCTTCGGCTTCCAGTACTCACCTGGTCCTCACCACAGCACACTCCTCTGTCTACCAGCCACTCGCTCTCAGCTCCACCTTCGGACGAGTCCGTAGAGCCGAGTGGTCCGTACCCAGAGCTTGTGGGTTGCCTCATGTACCTGATGACTTGCACACGACCTGACCTCGCGTATCCTCTCAGCCTTCTGGCTCGCTATGTGGCTCCCAGTAGGCACCGAAAGGTGCACTGGGATGCTGCGAAGAGGGTACTGCGTTACTTGTGCAGTACGTCGGGCATGGGGCTTGTGCTTGGAGGACGGGGTCCTGTTGTCCTCACTGGTCACGCAGACGCCTCCTGGGTTGACGACTCAGCTACGCAGCGGTCGTCGCAGGGTTACACCTTCAGCCTTGGGTCCGGCTCGGTTTCTTGGCAGTCTACCCACTCGTCTTCAGTTCTCAGCTCCAGCTGTGAGGCTGAGATCTACGCCGGAGCCATGGCTGCTCAGGAGCTACGCTGGCTCACCTACTTGCTGACCGACTTGGGAGAGCAGCCTCGTTCGCCTCCAGTCCTGTACGTAGACAACAAGGCCATGATAGCCTTGTGTCAGGAGCACAGACTAGAGCACAGAACAAAGCACATCGCTCTGCGATACTTCCTTGCTCGAGAGTTACAGCAGCGTGGTCAGCTTCGTCTAGCGTACGTGGCCACTCGGGCCAACACTGCTGATGTCTTCACCAAGGCACTTCCGCCTGGTGACCATCAGCGCTTTGTTACTGTGTTAGGCCTTGTGCCTACTTTGCCTCACTTACTTATTGCCTGACTCTGCCTGTACTGTGATCTATCTATATACCTGCATGCTTGCACTTGTTAGGGTATGATCACTGTATTGTTTGTGCTCTGTATATAACTCTGCATGTGAACTGGCCTTGTGGCCCTTTGCTTGTGCTCGGACTGTGTGGTGACTTTGTGATCCACCCTGAGCTTGCTTTGCTTTTCTTGACTGGTCTTGTGACCATTACTTGTTCTGGCTATCCCCCACTTCGCCTATGGGGGTGTGTCAAACATATATGCTTAGTTATATCTAGGCTTAGTTCATGTGTTTACATTTGTCTAGGCTATAGTGGCTTTAGCCTTAGGGGGTACAGAACTCTCTCGACATTCTACTTGTACCCTTCCTTGTTTCCTAGTCGACCATCCTCGCCTAAGATTCTAACAGGAGAGATCGCGAATGGCTGCTAGTGAGGGGATGCCGTCAGAAAGGAGAGGGATGCGGGCCGCCAGCCCGGCTCCTGAGCAAAAGGAGCCCCCCAGCCATCTGTCAAGGACGTGGATCGGCACCGTGTTGAAAGTCGTGAGCCGCTGACGCGCCACGGCTTCCTTTCCAATGCGACCTGTCTTGTCAATCTCAAACACGTTAGCGTAGAACCAATCGTCGGAAGGGCTGTCTTCAACCTCAAATACCTTCCGGGGCGGGGAGAACATATCCTCCGCTAGAAGCACCCAATCACCTGCATAAAGAGGGACGAGAGAGTGGGACGACGCCAGTGCGGCCCACCATTCTTTAGGCATGGCGTCATAAATCTCATTGATGATTCTGCGGCTGCACTGGTATTTACGGGGGGGGGGTACTGGGCCATGATTTCGTGATCCGTAAGTCGGCGAGCTCCACTAGCATCCCGACGCACTATGTGTCCAACCCGCACTTCCTCGATGAGCAGGAATGCTTCCTCTTGGATACGTCCGTAAGGACGGCCGCCAGGGTTAGCCAAGAACCTGTTGAAGGGAATAGGTTCAGCCAGAATACACCAGAACTCCAGTCGGGGGGGAGATACCTCAATTTGCAGCTCCAAAAGACATTTGACTTCTTCGTGCAGCCGGGTGGGGGTGGCGGGGGGGAGGGCAGAGACGAAGTCAGACTGAAGGAGAAAGACGTGCAGGCCAAAGGGAATGAGCACACACGTCCTTGCCACAACAGCGCCAGGATGGGGGGAGAACCGGCGGAGGGCGCGTTGAATGTTCAAGGCTTTGATTTGCGCTGAAGGGCGAATCGCACCCACCCCTCCGTGCTCGACCTTGTTGTAAAGGACCGTGTGGGTGAGGAGGCGTGTCGTACGTCCCGCCGACTTGAATTTGGATGCGGACAGGAAGTTTCCTACCGCGTCGTCCAGAGCCTTGGTAGTGGGAGAGGGGGGCGGTTGGAAGCGTCCTGGATAGGAGAGGGCTGAGTTAAGATTCTCCGAGGACAGCTGCTTCCTACACGAGGAGGTGGCATGCAGATTAGAGAGGAGATTGGCCGAGCGTTTGACTTTGGCCAATGTGATGGCCCAGGTGGTGTCTGTGAGACCAGAGCTGCCCACGAATATGCCGAGGATCCTTTCGAAGTCCGAGTGTGATCGAATAGGGATATCTCAAGCGCGGGTAATGTCGGAAGGGTTGAAATTAAAGGGAATGACTGAGCATTTAGCCCAATTGGGGTGTTCGCCTGAGATCGAGGCAAAGGATTGTAGAGCGTGAGAGGCTACGCGGAGCTCGTCATCCGAGTTGAGGAAAATCGTGACATCATCCTCATAGCATGCCATCAGACGGCGCTGGGTGCGGGAGATGGGAAAGCCAGGCAGAAAACATGAAGTGTAGCGGTGAAAAACCTCAATTACGCAGAGGAAGAGCAGAGGAGCCAGCGGGCAGCCCTTCCTGACGCCAGTAATGACAGGGATAGAAGGGCCGCAGAAGTTGTTCACGGAAATCCGGGTAGTGGTGCCTGAGTGCATCAATTTGACCCACTGGATAAAGGAGGCAGGGAGGCCGAGGTGTGAGAGGCAGGTGAAGAGGAAATCTCTATCGACCATGTCGTACGCCTTGCGGATGTCAACCGTGAGGGCAAGAAGGGGTAATGACTGTGCCGTGGCCCAGTCGAAGATATCCAAGGTGTCATTAAGTGTATCCCCAATCTTTCGGGACTTAATGAAAGCGGTCTGTGAGTGGTTGATGAGGGAAGGCAAGAGAGGCTGAAGCCGGTTAGCCAAACAGATCGCCAAGACCTTATAATCAGTGTTCATGAGTGTAATGGGTCGTAGGTTGTCGACCAATGTGGCGTCACTTTTCTTTGGAATAAGAACTGTTCGACCTTGCAACATAGACTGGGGGAGGGTGTACTGTGTTCCAAGAAACAGAGAGTGTAGAGCGGGAGTGAAAAAAGTACGGAATGTTCGGAATTGCTCTCCTGAAAGGCCGTCCGGCCCCGGGGTTTTACCTTTAGGGAGTGAGGCGATAGCCTTCGAAACTTCCGTGAGAGAGAAGGGGAACGAGAGGCGGGAGAAAGCCTCTGGAGGGAGTTGGGAAGGAGGTACAAGGGACCAAAAGGAGGGATCGGGGGTCACCCGCTGAGAGCCGCCGTACAATTGCTGGAAGAAGGAAGTGCATAAGGAGGACATACCGGGCAGGTCGGAGATAGACGAGCCTGAGGGGGATTGTAGAGAGGAGATCAAAGATGCCTTGATTCTGCTATTTACGCCGACAAGCAGGGAGGAGACGCCCATCTCTCTTGGGCCCTCTACTTTAAGCTTCGCTTTCAGCGCTAATTCGGCAAACCGGCTGGCTTCGTATCGTTCAAATTGTAGTGAGGCGATACGAAGTCGCTCCTTGGCTTCTAAGTCAGTCGGGTTAACAGCGAGGTGAATCCGAAGTTGGGAGGTGAGAGTCTGCAAGTGAGAGGTGGTTTTCCTGACACGTATCTTTTCTTGTCCGGCGAAGGACTTAATTTGATTGCAAAGGGCCAGCTTCCAAGGATCCCAATCTGCAGCGGAGAGAGGCGCGGGGAGAGAGCGACAGGCCGAGCTTACAATGTGTTCCAACTGTGGACGTTTAAGAATGGCCAGAGGTATGCGCCAGGGGCGTGGGGCTATGTTAGGACTATCGCATTGGAAGGAGCAAGAAGGGGCAAGATCGTGATCGGACACCTCCTTGGATACTAAGTAATATGCTGCATCGAGGAGCCGGGCCGCCAGGGAGTTAGAGATGTAGATACGGTCTAAGCGGGAGGCTGAGGGAGGAGAATCCTCGTCCTAACCGCTCCTAGGAATGGCAAAGAAGGAAAACATGGTGGCTGTCGTGAAAATTTTGCGGAAAGAATCGATTAGGCCATGATTAGCAAGAATATTAGACAGAATGGTGCCCTCAGAAATTTCGTGGCTGAGTAGAGGCCTATTCCGGTCTTCTGGGGCGCAAACCGCGTTAAAATCCCCGGCCAAGATAGTACCAGCCGCAGCAGTGGGAATGTCTAGGGCGGGGGCGAAAAAAGCACGCCACCACTGCCTACGGAGGGTGACTGTGCAGGGGGCGTAGATAGCAATAATACGAAACTGTTCTTGCATAAAATTGACATGGACCGAGAGTAAACGCCCGTCAGGAGAGGGATCGACAGAAGAAATAGAGATATTTTTGTTGAACACTAGAATAGCAATACCTCCTGGTCTAGCCCGCTCGGTATAGGGCGGTGGGCATTGGGCGTGAGAGGATGGTCTGAAGGACAGGAGGAGCCGGGGGAAATTGAGGGTAAGCCTGGTGTCGACTAAAATTAAGATATCAACTTTCCTATCGCTTTTAGACAGCCATGAGCGTAGATCGTACATTTTTTGCATTTTATTGAGACCGTTGACGTTAATGCAACGGAAGGTGAGGGGGATTAACATTTAGAACGGAGGGGAGCCCTCACATGCCTAGGCATGTGCATCCACAGGGCGTGGAAAGAGGAAGACAGAAGAAGGGTAGTGGAGGCATCGAGCCCCACCAGCGCAATTGAATACTTTTGCATCAAATACAAGGACAATATATGGCAAAAGTGAAAGCAATGAAGCCCGTTAAGCAGCTGGTAGGCTAAGCAAACACTCATAGAAGTCTGACCGCACGATACGGCAGCTACTGCAGAAAGGCACTGATACGGTGGTGCTGCAGCAGCGTAGAGACCCTCCAGGCTCCGTACTTCTCTTTGGCTGCCGGCAGGTGGGCCGATTCCTGCAGGTGCTTGCGGTGAGTCTCTGAGGCGATGTGGTACATAGCGCTGTCCAACGCCAAGCCACAGTCGAAATCGCACAGGGAGCACGTCCAGACCTCGACATCCAGGTCCACTCCGATGAGGAGAAGACCTGGATCTTTCTTGAAAGCTGCGGGGGCAGGCTGCTGGCCAATCAGCCGTCCTGTAAGAGAAGGTAGAAGGCGACAAGGCCCGGAAAAAAGAAAAGCTCTGGAAATTGAAGAGTTGGAACAGAGGAAGGAGATATCACCATAACAAGATACAAGGGGGCGGAATTTGAAGACAGCCTCGGAGTGAAAAACCGGATCACATATGGAAGAACCAGAGGAAACCAAACAAGCGAGAAGCACAATGAATAGACAGAAACGTGCAGTACCGTTGACAGATTGCAGCTGAGACACCGAGATGGTGTGACGGTTGGGAAGACGAGCCCGGCGGGTGAGGGCGAAGCAGGCGTGGTCAGACACGCGGTGGTTACTGGAGCACACGGAGCAAGAGTGGGACGAGATGTTGAGGAGCACCGGATCCTCCTGGCCCGGAAGCCACAGAACCGCAGGGATACGATCGAAACCGACGTCGCCTTCTACTGCCACAGGCAGACCGAGCAGCTGGGAGTACGCAGGGTCATCATACGGGTCTTTGAGGCGGTGAAACAGGCGGATATCCGAAAGCCAAGGCTGCCCAGCGTCGGTCACGCCAGCCAGAAGAGTGTTGCGCAGGCGTTCAGGAGAGTACCCCAGCGGCACGTTGCGGAGGACCATATGAGTGTCACCCCTAGCTCTGGCCATCGTGAACTCCAGGTTAGGATCAGAGAACACCTTCACTTCCATCGCACGGTTATTAGCCAGACGAACAGTAACCGGAAACAGGGAACGGAAAATTCTCGCATCATTAGCGGAGAGCCAGGAAAAGGAGTGCCGAGAGTAGGTACGGCGGGGAAGCCGCAGAGCTGCACCAGCGGCTGATTCGTACGAGGGAATTACACCGTTAAAAGCCTGACCGTTGATGAGAGACGAGATGCGCGCAAGCACCGCAGCACGAACCTCCTCGGCAGAAGACTCGGGGTAAATCACGTCCACCATTGACTGCGTGTTCTGCGTCAGCGTGTGCAGGACCGCCCCGACCGACGTTCGGTGGCGACGCAGGTTCCGATAGCGAGCGTTAGGAGCGAGACCAGTGGCCAAACCAGCGGCGGCGTGATCGGGTTCGGGTTCCGGCTGCACGGGCCGAGAGCGAGAAGCCGGCGCCGGACGAGGCGCGGAAGGAGCAGGCGCGCGGCCAGACGCGGGAGCCGTGGCATCGGAGCTACCGGAGGAGCTCGCACGGGGAATCGGCGGGGGAGCCGAAATTGACGCGGAAGCGACCCCAGAGGGGCCAGCGGCCGAGGACTGCCCTTCGCCACACAGCTTTTTCGCCGCCGGTTCACCCGACGGGGACGGTTGAGCACCGACAGGAGCGGAGTGCGCGGCCTCGTCGTGAAGAACGGGCAGAGCGCCGTCGGTAAGGTCCTCGAGGAATTCTTCCCCAAGGTCATCGAGGATTTCGTCACCGACAGGGATCTGACCCTCCGTCATGACGTGGTCGGGGTTATGCTCCGTAGCCATGGTTGCGAGAGGTAATCGTAAAGAGGCCGAGAGAAAGAGTTTATACCAGAGGAAGGGGTAAGAGCCTGAAGGCGAAAGAACAGCGGGTGGAAGCACGATAGGCAGAGGCCCGGATCGCACAATGTGAGCATGTAAGCGGTTCGATCGAACAGAGGTGCCTTGGCAATGGCCGTGGCAAACGTAGGGACATGACTGGGAGCCAGATCGCCTGCCCGAGTCGGAAAGGCACGCATGTGAGGAAAGCTAAAGCACCAGGCTACCACGAGGGTTAGCTTGCTGGCAATGAGGTGGAAGAGGTAAGCCTGGATCAGGAGGACGAAGCAGGACCGCCGCAAAGGCCTTGCCTGAGAGAATGCAGCCCGAGGTGGTCCAATCTGACTCACCAACGTCTTGGACAAGGAGGTCGTCGGGATAGGATACCAAGTTCCCTGAGTTACGTGAAAACCAGCCAGCATATAAGGCCAAGACGTTGCCTTTGCTGAAGTGGCAATCTGTGATAGCACTGAACGCAGGAGTTAGCGTAGGCAAATTGCAATCCCAACTCACCTTTCCCAGAATGTCGGAGAAGAGAAGCCGGAGTAGAGGTCGAGAACCCAAGAACCTGCGCACAGGACCCTCGTTATTGTACAAGATGCTTTGCTTACCTTCGAGAAGATCTGCCCGAAAAGAAAGTCGAACGCAAAAAGAGGCGTTGAAGGGAAACGGAAGCAGGTGTAAACGAGGACAAGGAGCAGCAGGGAAGCGGAGAGCTTCATTTTTTCGAGATCGGAATTGGGTGGGGGATGGAACTGGGTGGATCTGCTCAGAGGGAAATCTATTTATTCGAGGGTTTAGGAGCAGATGGACTGTGACACGGCTTTCTTGGGCGCTGCGACGTGCATGTTACCCTCATAACAAGCTCACGGTTCGCGTCATGGCGAACGGTAGGTTGACACGTGAAACGCGACAACCGTAATGTCGTCAACTCCAAACCTCGTGCATCATAATCAGTTACCATGTATTCCTGCCACAGTTCCAACTATCGCGTCAGTTCGCAAGGGACGTCCCTATGCTGGAAATGAGCCCTCGATTGCTGCCTGACTGGCGTGGCAGATCCAGTCTTGGGGCAGCCAATCAAGGTGCAAAACTGAACTCGGTAACAATTGGACGAAACCAATTCATCGTCATCGAAACTGCCGTTGTTCCACTTCAAACTGAAATCCCCAACCATCCCTCCACCATGTTTCCCTTGCCGCTTGCAGCCTCCCGGCTGTACAAGATGCTCTCTGGAATTCTCTGGAAATTACAATATGACTTCAACAAATTTCACACACAATTTTATAGGATGCATTCACAAATCGAGTCGCACTACCAAGTCACGACACTCTGAATTTCTTATTGGTAACTCTACCCCTTGAAATGAACCTTGCCGTGAAATTCAGAGATTGATTGCGATGCGGGATTGGTCGACGAGTTGATTACAAGGCTGTAACTTCGTCGGTGTGGTTGGCGAAGTCGGCGAGGGGTCGGAACTTCGGTGTTCTGCGTTTCGTTATTTTCGTGCGTGTGATTGACTTGGGCTGCGCGTCACGATCTGGTCGCCCAGCTGCAGGTTGAGGCGTTTGACCAATACGAACAGTTGGTGAGGTGGCGCTTGACTTCCGCCCACCTGCACTGTACTTGGCAGCACTCGGCTGCCACACTGTTACATTCTGCTTCGTTCCCGCTCCAAGCACCTATTGGTTGGGACTATCTTGGCTCAATATTGGCGAAGATAATGGCGGACGGACGTAGTTACCCGACCAGGAGCAGGCTTTATTCCCGTCCGCCTCGACTAAGCCCGCTACTCTTGGAAATATCAACCTGAACCCTTCGGAAGGAAGTTTGCGAGCCTAGACGATTCAACAAAATCCAGTCGTCTCGTTTCCATATTCCCCAGCTGTCGCCTCCAGTATGCTTTCTTCTTGTCGTCTCCGCAATTCTTGTTTCGTATAACCCGGTTAGGAATTTCGGTTCGGAAAACGCGGTTAGAAATCACGGTTAGCTAGCGTCAGCATCTTCCCTCCCCGTATTCTCCCCCTCCGCCGCTTCCGCCCCCGCTCCCCCCCCTCCCTCCCACCCACCTCTCCTAATCCATCCCGCTTCCGCTTCCTTTCCCCCTCTTCCCCCTCGGTTCCGCCGTCCAGGCGACGCCTTGGCCGCGATTCGTACAGCCTTGGGGCCAGTCATCTCGTGCGTGCTCGGCATTGCCACGTCATTCAGCCACTATCTGACGTGTCAAGCTGCCACATGCAACGCTCAAGACCTGGTGGTTTGACTGTGCCTCCTCTGAATGAAATCCTCGTTTCTGGTGTAAGCTGTGAGTATGTGTGTTGCCGAGCCGACCATTTGTGCTGATGCTTTTGTGACTGTATTGAAGTTGAGTTCACTGCTTCCATGTTGACTCACCGTCTGGCGGCTGACTTTGACCTACCTCTTGCCAGCAATGGCGTGTTGTTTTGATGTGGTTGATTCTGAAACACCTAGTCTCGCATCAGACTGAGGTACTTTCGGCCACCCACGTCTCCCTCCGGCTTCCCTGCAGGATCTGTCCGCAACGATCCACTCGCCCTCTCCGTCCCGCTGCATAGCAACGGGTTTCCCAGACGCGAATGGCATTCAAGGCCTCACAGCACCGCTTTCAACCGCCACACATCCAGCAGTATGCCCACTTTCCGCATCCGCTTTTTTCCCGTGTATGCTCTTTCCGTTTCTTTCCAGCTCACATAGTTCCATCTCCTCCCATCTTCTGTTTTCCTTCTTCTTCATGCATTATCTAAAAAAACTCCTGGCTGCTAGATTGAACCGCCTTGGACGCCTTTCAAGTGTGGATATGCGGTAGCAATTGCTCACTTCCCCTTTCCCTCCCCTTATCTCCTCTGCCCTGCTTTCTCCCGTTCCATCCACCCATGTTTCCCCTATCTGCTCCCATCAGAAAATCTTTTCTGAGCCCGCAGCTGTCAGCACCAGTTCCTCCAGTGGCAGTACCGTCAGCAGCGGCAGCACCGTCAGCAGCAGCACCGTCAGCAGCGGCAATGGCAGCAGCGACGACAGTGTCAGGGGCGCATCTCCCACCTCCTGCTCCTCCTTTCTGCGCCCAGACGACATGGCGAGAGTGGTGCTGAGTGGGCCTGCAGAACCCGCTGCAGCGGCAGCGCTGAGTGCAGAGCAGAGGGCAGAGCAGAGGGCAGAGCAGAGGGCAGAGCAGAGGGCAGAGCAGAGGTGGGATTAGAGGGCGGAACAATTGCACGGGGGCTTACAGACGAGTGCGCAGCAGAGGGGCGGGCGTGGGTATTGGAGGTCATGACAGGAGTGGCTTGGGGCCTTGAGTCTGGTTTGGCCTGGACAATTTTGTTCCTCTGCCTTGGATCTGCTCGGAGAAGAGCCTTGGAAGGTTTGGAAAGGAAGTGACTGGAAGAGGGTCTCAGAGGCCGGTCCAGAGCTTGCTAGGGCGCTTGGGCGTACTAGTTAGTTACCTTGGTTACAGGGTCAGTTCAACTCGGGCTGAACCCATAACGAAAACAAGCGCGAACGTGTTAGATCATTGCGCTGAGCTCGAATCTTTGTTGAGAGGCTTTCAGGAACATCGCAAGCTGTTACCATGTCATGTCATGCGAGCCAGTCTCACGCACTCAATCGGAGTTCACCCATCCAGCTGTGCCATACCAACTACTTTCCCATGCCACCCATTCCAAGCTAAATGACTCCCTCATTTCACGTAACAACTACTCTCCCATGCCACCCGTACCAAAACTCACGCCACTCAAAGACTTCTAAGTTCTGAATCGATGCCAACCCAACCCCGCTTGTCCCCCACCCACCAGCTCGTATCCACAGGGACTTCCCAGTTTTACCCCACCCACGCTGCTTGCCATACGTGAGTGGATTACTACTCATATCGCCTGTACGGAGCCCCATCGATCTCAGTTCACTTATTCAGCCTTACCGTGCATTACTTCCCCAGGTCACTCATCCTCTTTGCCTTGTTAAAACCCCTGAGTGTTGAAGTCGCTAAGTATAAATCTCACGTTGCGGCACTCCCGCAATCGCCATCGTCTATCCCTCGTGACTGCTATCAGGTCAGGTCACACCTGCTTTTTGGGTCTCGTTCAACCCTCAGGCTTGGCTTCAAGGTCGCATGTTAGATCCCGTTCTCTTATCAACCTCCCTCCACAATAATCTTGCCCAAAGGTAAAGTCGCAGTCAGCGACACATACACGCAACCTTCCCAACGATGTCCTCTCTTATTCCCCTCTGCCCATTCCCCACTCTTTGCAATTCCCCTCTGCCTGTTCCCCATTCCCCGCGATTCCCCTCTATCCATTCCCCATTCCTACTCCCCGCGATTCCCCTCAATCCATTCCCCATTCCCACTCCCTGCGACTCCCCTCTATCCATTCCCCATTCCCACTCCCTGCGACTCCCCTCTATCCATTCCCCATTCCTACTCCCTGCGATTCCCCTCTGCCCATTCTCAATTCCCTGTGATTTCTTTCCTCATTCCCGTTGCTTTTTACCCCATTTTCCACAACTCCCTTCTCCATTTCTCCCTTCTCCCTTCTTTCCTAATCCCCTATGCCCCTTTCCCCATTCCCCGCTGCCCATTCTCTTTGATGCTGACGGAAAGACGCCTTGTCGAATTTCCCTCACTCCCTCTCTCCATATCTCCCTCACTCCCTCTCACCAGGTCTCTCTCGCTCCCTCTTTCCAAATCTTCCTCACTCCCATTCTGCTTTCTCCATTCCCCACTCTCCTTTCTCCATTCCTCCACCCCCATTTCCCTTTTCCCTCGTTTTCGTTCCAATAGTACCTATCAGAGCTAAGGCTACTGTCTGTGCTGTGCTGTTCCGTGCTACCAGATCTCTTGAATGCTGGTAGAAGGGAAATTCAGGCTATTGAGGTCAGCTTGTAAAGTGTACGAGGGTGGGGCTTCCTGGGAAGTGCGGGAACCCCTGTAAAGGTGAGATCAATCACGATACACCTTCTATCTATTGGTGAAACAATCAGCTTGCAACGTTTGAGGCACAAAAAAGAAAGAAAGAAAGGAATTTAGGCACACCTCCAACTGGTGAACTGAAATAACTCAGCGTACAAGTCCCGTCCTGCATCCCCACTGAGATTGCCCCATCCTCCTTTTTTTCCCTTTTTCAAAGATTCTCTCGTTTCTCACTCTGCAAGCCCCCTCCCTCTTGTTTCTTCCATTGAAGCTATAGGCGTATTTTGAAATCACCCAAAAGTTGTCTCTCCTCTCCCCCTTTTCTCCCTCTCCCCCTTTTCACCCAAAAGTTACCAGATGTCTCGAAACGAATCTTCTTTCATGTCCTCTGCAACCCATGTGCTCCAGTTTGTTCATCCGCCACTTGCTGATGCCCATATACGGTAGCGCTCTCAACTCAACTCCAGGAGAGCCTGACCAGCCACAGGCTGCTCCATGAGAGCCTGACCAGCCACAGGCTGCTCCATGCAGCTGCATCCACACAACGAGACAGTGAAGCACCCCCCCTTCCCTCCTCACTTGCTGCTTTCCTCCTCCAGTACCCATAACCGGTGCAGTCGCCTCACCAGACGCAGTTGCAGCTGGGGTATTCGTCATATGGTACTCATTAATGCGTTTTGCCATTGGTTCCTCATGCTTGAGGTTTTATTCATTCTAGTCCGTAATGTGGTGATATTTGCAGTATACATGATGTGGTGAAGCACAGTCTAGAAATGAAAGGGCAGGCAGGGATGTTGATGTGGTCAGAGAAATGTTCAGCAACTGGCCAAATGATGGCGCGCAACCCACATGGTCTATAGGGCCAAAATCAGCATGACTACAAGAAGT
Source organism: Closterium sp. Naga37s-1 (assembly GCA_947471745.1). Lineage (NCBI taxonomy): Eukaryota > Viridiplantae > Streptophyta > Zygnematophyceae > Desmidiales > Closteriaceae > Closterium > Closterium sp. Naga37s-1. The sequence goes on along the minus strand of CANJKZ010000073.1, from coordinate 13,710 downwards.
ATTACTGAAACGTGGTTAACAAATGCACATGTACGAGCGATCAGTCACCAGACCAGGTTGAGAAAACAAGGTGGCTGCCCGGCAGTTCCCCATCATTCCAGAAGCTTCAGAGCAGAAGCCAGACCAGCCATGCAGGTTAGATTCTCCCATTCTAGCAGCGCCCTGGCCAACAAGAACCGGCAGCTACCCTTGTCCACTCCCGTCACACAAGACCAGGAATCAAATCCCATTCCACACCCCCCTCTCCTGGACACTAGATTCAAGGGTCCCACCAGCCGCACACTGGAAGCAGCACCAGAAGCACCCTCTCCAACCCTCTACAGCGTGCAAATTCCAACTCATGGATTCCACGTTGCTGCGCCGTTTCCCTCCTCCCTATTTACAAGCAATGCACCACTTGGACAAAAACATAACAGAAAACTCTAAATCTGCTCCTCTCCCTCCCTCCTCAATTTTCTTCAACCCATCAGCGGCTGATGTTGAAACCTGCAAGATACAATGGGCCGGGTAAAGGGGAGAGACATTAAGGGAGAGAGCAAGATGTGTGACACATCACCCCGCACCACAAACCCGCACCAGCACATCACACCCCACACCAACACATCGCAACACACAGCAGCACACCATACCATGCAAAAAACAAGAAACCAACCAATACTCACTGAATCAACACACCCTGTCCCATGGCACCCCAGCCATAAGTGCGGACACCCACCATCCAGCCTCACCAAGTAAGTGCGGACCGGCCTCCCACATTCACACGCCAGCTCGAATCCATCCTCTCCCCAGCGATCTACCATCGATGCGTGCACTCTCAAGAGTGGAAACCTGAAGGAAAGTATCGTATGTCTCGTCCTGAAAATTTGGGCACGCAATAATCTCGAGGATCCTGAGATTAGCATTCGAATAGGATCTGGACAAGGATAGCAGGTCGGGGCAGGAACATAGAGTCAGCCGCTGCAGCCGTTGCAGATCGTGCACCACATTCGGGAAAAAAACCAGGCGGGGAATGCCATGCAGGAGGAGGGCTGAAAGGTTCTCAAGCTCACAAACAGACAACATGAATGCGTCAATGATACTTGTCTCATTCCCCACATCCCCAGCCGGGCAGCTGGTTGGCCATCTGAACTCAAGAGAGGTCAGGCTCGTCCTCCAGTTTCGAAGCAGGGATGGCGGAATACTGGTGACGCTGTTGCAGTGATTGAAGGAAAATGTTCGAACGTTGGCAAGGCTAGAGAGGGATTCAGGAAGGTGAGTGAGGCTGCTGAGTTGGCACAGCTCCAAATGCTCTAAAGATGACATGCGATCCATGCCCTCTGGAATTTCCCTCAGTGCAGAGCAATTTCTTATGGTCATGCTCTTGAGAGAAACAAGATCAGACATGGCGCTCGGGAATCGTTGCACCTCACTGAACTTCGATAGTTCAAGGACACGTAGCGAAGTAAGCAGGAAGAAAGAATCCGGAAGCCTGGAGAGTGACGGGTTGTCCTTCAACAGACACTCTTGAAGGTTCTGAAGGCAGCCAATGCTGCCAGGAAGATCCTCCAGATGGACTATATTGGATAAGGTAAGCTTGACCAGCGAACGAAGACCTCCAAAGGACTTGGGCAGGTGGTATAAGAGGTTGCAGCGCAACATTTGCAGTTCGGTCAGCCCGGTGAGAAGACCAAAGACTCTGGGAGGCTGCAGAAAAGGAGGGTCAGCGTTAGATTCTTCAAGCATCTCAGCTTGCTGAAGTCATTAGAAAGGTTCGTGAAGTTGACTTGCAGATACACCTCCGTCAGTAAAGACAGATCGAAGAAGGATGGTGGGAGAACTGCAACGGACGCTTGAACGTCTAGTGCGAGATGCTGTAACCCAGTGCAAGAAGTAAAGACTGCATCCAGACCATCCCAAGCCGGAGAGGCTTCCTGCGGCGCGCTTTTGAGGTCAAGATGAGTCGACCGGGGACATGCAGATCCGAGGCCAAAAAGGAACTCACACTCGTCATAAAAATCGCATTTGTTTACCGTTAGAGTCATTAATTTTGTGAATTTTGACAAGTATTCAAGGAGGTCAGTGTCTGCTTGAATTGCATCAGCCCTACTGGATCGCATGGAGATGGACGTCTGAGAAAGATAAGCGAGGCGACGCCATCGCTTGCAGACCACAGCATGGTTTAAGCTGCTAGGCGACTGCTGGCTTAGAAGACAGAAAATGATGCAGAGGAGATCATCTGATAGATGATCCAGGAGCGAGGACAACGCGAATCTACCAAGGCATGACGATGCTAGGGTTAGCGAAGTTTGGTCTCTTTCAGTAGAGGACATGAGTCACACGTACAGAGACAGCAATTACGTGAGGGTTGGAAGGAAAACGAGATCTGAAGACTTACTGCTTGCTGGTTGGGTTATGTTCCACAACGAATCTCACGTCTGAAGAGTCTCTGGGCTGACAGACGAAAGACTGAAGAAACAGGAGGTCCCCGAGACTCGGAAACAAAGAGGTCCCTAAGAATCTCAGGCATTGGCCTTAGGAGAACCGCTCCTTTTGTTCTATTTTGCTCTGGAACACCGATGGATTTGGTACGAGAACGGAAAAAACTAGAACCGATGCGCCTTGGGATGCATCCATTCTGAACTTGAAGGATGCGTGGATGCTATTCCACATCAGAAGCGACCCAGCTCTGGCCCATCACCACGGAGTGACTACGTTGCATGACTAGATGACCCTACAATTGCGGCGAAACCTAGAATCTCGATCCAGCTCCAACCCACTGCAACAACCGTTTGTGAAGCTTGAACCCTGGGGCACTCTGGAAGGGTGTAACTGCAGCTACTAGGAAGGTCGAGTGGGGAAAAAATACATTTCCTGCTCATCAGCGAAAGTCGGCACTTCCGCCGCTGCGGCTCGTTACCATCTCGTGCCCTTCGAACGCAAGAAGGGGTGAGTTTCAGAGCGAGGCAAGTGCGCGAAGGCCCAGCCATTCGATACGATACTCCGATCACTCAATCCGTGTCGTCGGATGGTCACAAAAATTGCGAGGTAGAAAATGACGTTCGCGATATACTTGCACAATTTCCACTCGTCCAATCCCTTCGCTCCTCCTCACCTCACCTCCACTCCCTCCCATCTCCCCATCCTCTTCTGTTTCCTTATGTTCTCTACCATCCCTCTACAAGTACCGCTTCTTACTGATTCTTCATGCGCGCTTGCTTGCTTGTCACTCGTTGGCAGCTCGACGCGCATGACATGCCCTTTTGTAGGCACATCGCAGAAATGGTTCCGGTCCAAAAATGCTCTCAGAAGGATTTTCTGCTGGAAATCTTCCAGAAAGCGTATACATGTATCCAGAATGTTGCGACAAGGAAATCGAAATCTACCCCCAACACGCACACCAGGTGGTCGCGCTTCGGGAAAGGTTTCGAAGAAAGTACCTTGGATGTGGTTTATACGAGAAATCCTCGACGTGCTTCTGTTTCAGCTTTAGAGAAAAGGATTTCGAGCCCCTTCTAATACTTCCATCCCATCCATCGTGCTGTTTCCCCATAATTACGTCCTTCCTCCCCTCGTCCCTTTGTTCCTAGTATGAAGAGGCAAATAAGGGAACCGGTCATTATGAGGCGCCTGAAAAGGGAAGCAGGCCTCGTGTCCCGTTCGCCCAGCAACACCTGGAATGCTATCCTCTTTGGGGCCCTCAAAATGTCAATACCGCACAGAGGGGAAGCAGTCCTTCGTTTTCCATGCACCCAGCTACGGCTGGACTATCCTTGTAGGTTCATGTGCTTAGTCTTGACAAGTCATACAGCCACGGTGTAACAACCACGACCCTTATAACAATCGGCAACCGTGTGTTAAATATAAATCCTCCTTGTCAATATATACAAAATCAAGATACAAGGCTTCCAAGATGAAACTTATCCCACCAAGGGATAATCTAGCCTTGATAGTACTCTTGAAGCTTGAGAGGAGAAAGACAGCTTGAAGAATGTTGATGAAGATTTAGCAAGTTGGTGGGTAGCTTCTTGAAGAACTTATCCTTGAAGAAACCACAACTCTAGTTGTGTAGGAGAGTTTGTTAGAGAGAAAGCCAAGACTTAGAGAAATCCCATTTCCAAGTTTGATTGTTGGAGTTGGGAAGTGGGAATGAGCTTGCAAGCTCCAACCCCTTCCACAATACCCCTTGGGGGCTTCCCCAACCATGGCTTCCATGGTTGGGGAGCTCATAGGCTTGGAGCCTAGGTGGCATCTTTGTTTGGTTGGGAAAACCCAACTTAATTGTGTTGTATGGTTGTTGTTGGAATAACCAAAAGGTCAAAATAACATTCCCGAAGGATCTCCACTCACGCGTCACTTCATAACAAAGCAACGCGTCTGTAGCAGTACCGCAATAGCTCATATAGAGCATGCGGAAGATCGAGAGTCACCCAAAGGTCAACAGTCGCTGTTAGTCAACGGTCGCGACTGTTGACCGTCTGGCAACCGCATCAGAGGTTACACGATGCAATATGGTAACTGTCGAGAATGGTAATAGTCGTAGTTACCGCAGCTATGCAATACAGTTAATAAGGGAATGTACCCCTCAGAGTACATGGCTAGCTAGTTTGCTATTTATACCCTTGTATCTCTATCTCATAATCATCTTGTTCTCCTTCAACTTTTATTAACAAGGTCATTACAAAGACTTCATTGTCTTCTCCTAGACTTAGCAGACTTATTCTATCCACTACGATCCTTCATTATCACAACATGGCATGAGAGCTAGAGTGGATTATAAGGCTTGTCAAGTTCTTGTTCTTCCTAGAACAAACTCGTTATAAATTACTCATTACAAACTACTACAACTCTGCATCACAATGGCTCCCGTGGGAAAAGCCACTGGAGACTCTCGAGGCCCACCACCAGCAACGCCTACTGCGCCATCAGCGGTGACCTCTGTCAGCACCGCTCTCGTTGATCGGCATGTCGCCCGCATCAACGCTCTTGAGAGCCATCAAGCTATGAGCGTAGATGGCTCAAGTTACGCAAGAGGAGTTGCTGGACTCCCTCTCCCTAGAGAAGACCGCTGCGTCAACTCCGAGAGGTCTTTCACCTTTGACAACCGTCAAGCTTCAGCTCCTGCACAAGACAGTCAACAACGAGTGCATCCAGAAACAATCGCGACTCTACAGACAAAATTCGTTTTGATTGTTGGAGTTGGGAAGTGGGAATGAGCTTGCAAGCTCCAACCCCTTCCACAATACCCCTTGGGGGCTTCCCCAACCATGGCTTCCATGGTTGGGCAGCTCATAGGCTTGGAGCCTAGGTGGCATCTTTGTTTGGTTGGGAAAACCCAACTTAATTGTGTTCTATGGTTGTTAGGTTCTTTGTGTGGATTGTAACAACAATTGGCAAATTTTGATTGGTTGGAAATCCAACCTTTCCAATCTTCACTTTGATGGGTTGGAAGTTTCCAAGCCTCAAAGTTGAGGTTTACAACCAAAGCAACCTTCCCCTCCAACTCAACCTTCCTGATTCCCATCGAGTCATTTCTCATCGAGCACTCTCTCGATGTTGACTTAGGAAACTAGCGGTAGTTAGGCAGAGTAGGTCATGCGTTACACACGGCGTGTCGTGTCAAGCTGTCACGTAAGTCGTGACGCCACTTCTTCCGTTGCTATGCTTTTATTGTTTCACATGAGCTCTAATTTTATGTAACTACACATCTCCCCATTCCCATCTGCCACTTGCCCATTATCCTCTGCCATTTTCCCAAATCCCTTTCATTTTCCCATTCCCCTCTCCCCATTACTCACTCCCGCATCCCTTCCCCCCGCTCCCTTCTGCCCCTTTCCCTTCCCCCTGCGACTTTCCCTATTCCCCTTGATCCATTTCCAGTTTCCCATTCCCGTCTTAACATTCCCCCATTCCCCCATTTTCCCGTTCCGCTCACCCATTTCCTAATATGCCACATCCCCGTCTGCCCATTTCCTCAATCTCCTCTCCATGTCACATTCCCCAAACACTTCCTAGAGACAAAGCAATGGAGGTAGGTGATTGCTTGATGGTTGAAGGAGGGCAAACATTGTGCTGAATGAGTGAAGGTATGTTATCCCAGAAGTCGAGTCATCACCTCATGTGCCGTGTCATCACCTCATGTGCCGTGTCATCACCCCATGTGCCGTGTCATCACCCCATGTGCCGTGTAATCACCCCATGTGCCGTGTCATCACCTCATGTGCCGTGTCATCACCTCATGTGCCGTGTCATCACCTCATGTGCCATGCCATCACCTCATGTGCCGTGTCATCACCTCATGTGCCGTGTCATTACCCCATGTGCCGTGTCATCACCCCATGTGCCGTGTCATCACCCCATGTGCCGTGTCATCACCTCATGTGTCGTGTCATCACCTCATGTGCCGTGTCATCACCTCATGTGCCGTGTCATCACCCCATGTGTTGTGCCAGTGCAAAATGTGATGTCTCATGATCCCCATGCACCCTGCTACCATCCCATGTATAGTTTCACCTCGCCATTCTCATCACCATAATCACCATCAGCCACCATGTAAATTGTCACATCCAACCATGTGTTGTCCTTTGATATTGCCGTAGTCATTCCTGCTCCACTCCCCCCTTCCCACTCTCCCCACTCAACAGGCAGAGAAGAGGCAGAGCAGAGGGCAGAGAAGAGGGCAGAGCAGATTAGGCAGGGGCTTGCGCAGCAGAGGGCGTGGGAGTGGATGTGTGAGGAGATGGCATGGCGAACAGGGCAGGTCAGCATCGTGTAGCTGACCTCCCCCACGTAAGTCACAACAAGTGGACAAGTCTCCATTTACCCCCCTTACGCTCTTCACCATGCACCTCTCTCCGTTCACGCCCTCAGTTCACACTCTCTCAGTGTCCTCATTTCCCACCTTGCCATTCACGCCCTTGTCCTGCAGCCGTACCAGCATATGAGGTTGACTGAGACGTCTCAAGGCTTGATCTCAAGAATTTCCCAAACAAGCACTTGCTTTCCGTCCATCCCCAGCATTCAAAGCCACTGTCACCTGCATGCCGGACGCTCTCTTTGCCTCACTCCCCTCACCTCTCTTGCCTCCTCTCACCTCTTCTCACCAGTCCTCACCTCTCTCGCCTCTCACCAGTCCTCACCTCTCTCGCCTCTCTCACCTCTCACTTCCCCTCACCTCCCCTAACCGCTAATTGCTCACCTCTCACCTCTCACCTCTCAACTCTCACCTCTTAACTCTCACCTCCCTCACATACTTTTCCGTACATGTTCCCTCTCCCCCCTCGCATCAGATGGAATGGTCCCAACCCAACCCATGGGTGGGTGGGAGTGCCGCCAGTGCAAGTGTATTCTTAAGGCGCCTAAATGAATGCATGTACTCTTTCCCTTCCCTCCCGCCTCCCATCAGTTGGAATGGTCCCAACCCAACCCATGGGTGGGGGTGCCACCAGTGCAAGTGGCCCTGGCTGCCGATGCTGCTGAGGTGGCAGCCACAATCACCCGACTCCTTTCATCTGTCGGATGGCAAAACTCTCTCTTCTGCAAGTGGCCATGGCTATTGATGCTGCGGAGGTGCCGGCTGTTGAATTACAGCACGCACTTACTGTGTGTTCTGGCTGAGTGTGGTCATGGCGCTTGGTGCACAATATCTGGAAGTGTTCAGCCGTTCCAAAACGAACCGGTGCATGTACCCTACTAAACTTGACACGTGTTAGGCATGACCCAGCCGAGTGATCATTCACTTGGATGCTTTTTGTCACTAAGTGAGGAAGCCATTGGTATAGGTAGTAGTACAACAAGAAGGCCATGAGACAAGGATTTGTTGGCAGGAAGTTGTGGTTATGGAAATTGTGATGAGAATGGTGGCAGTGCTAGCGGTGAAGGCAGTAACAGAGATGGCAGTGATGGTAACACCAGCAGCAGCAGTCAGCCAGTGAAGAAATCACCGTCATCATCATTCATCCAGGTGTTTAGAACCCTCCCTAACTATCGTATCTCTTAAGATTGTATTCATTCCCTGCCTTCCAACCTGCACTTCCCACCTCAAAGACATCACAGCCAAGGAAACAACATATTACAGAGATGCTACATGCCATAGTACCTTACTGGTGCCTATCTAAGCATATACATATTCAGCCCATACACTTCATTGATGCTCCTGGGGAGCACAGACCCATCAGTGTCCTTTACAAGCCCACACTCGTACAATTTCAGCATCCGCAGTGCCTTCAGCTCACCCAAATCCCACGGCAATGCCTCCAGCTGCGCACAGCATGACAAATTGAGGGATCTGAGCCGCGTGAACTGTGCAGCATTGGAACACAGGGAGCGCATGGGGCTGTTTAGAATTGACAGCTTGTTCAGGCAGGTGAGAGAGGTAGGCAGCTGCTCAAGCTGCTTGCTTTCATAGAGGTGCAGCTCCTGCAGCCTGGATAAAGCACCGATGGCATGCGGATGCGGCAGAGAAGCCAGTTTGGGCGCGTAGCAAACCAAGATCATCAGGTTCTGAAATTCTGCCACACTCGCTGACAACTCCCTCAACTCGTCCGCACTTACCAGCTTCAGCTTCCGTAGCTGCGGCCATGCTGACCCGATATCAGCCGGCGGCCTTCGGAGATTCTTCGCGTTGCGAATATATAGGGTGAGCAGGCAGGAGATAAGCGTAAAGGCAAATGGAAGCTCCTCAGCATTACCTGCCAAAGTCAGCTCCAAATGCTCCAGGTGCGATAGGCTCGACAGGTGAGAAGCCGGCAGGACTAGAGGAGGCCGTGTCAGCATGTCAAATCGGGTCACTTGAGCCGTGTCAGGCCTGTCAGGCCTATCAAACTGTGTTTGTATGTCTGTAGGCTGTAGTGGGGTAGCTTACATAGAGTACAACCCCTTTTAGGGTTTCCCTACTTGTACTCATCTTTTATCACAGTGAAGTCATTTTCTTGCCCGTTAGTTCTGACATGGTATTCAGAGCAGGTCCCCCCATAGGACCACTCCGTTAGGGCCCACCGTTAGTTTCGAACTGCCCAAACTTCCCTGCCCGTTCGTTCCTGCCCTGCCCGGACAGCGTCCCTCGCGCTGCCCTGCCTGCGCTACCCCAAGCGCTCTGCCCTGCCCTACGTACTGCCCGCTTGCTGCCCAGCGCGCGACCCGCACGCTGCCCTGCTCGCGCCTTGCTCGCGCTGCCTGCACGCACGCTGTCTGAGCTCTCCGCGCGCCCTGCCCGCACGCTGCGCCCGCTGCCCGCACGCTGCCTGCGCTGCCCGCGCGCTGCCTGCACCGCTTGCGCACTGCATTTGCTGCCCACGCGCTGCATTTGCTGCCCGCGTGCTGCTCGCCTCGCCCGCGAACTGCCTGCGCACTGCTTGCACCACCGGCGCCCTGCCCGCGCACCGCGCGCCCTGCCTACGCACCGCCCGCACGCTGCTGGCGCCCCCCGCGCACTGCTCCTACGGCCCGTGCAGCCCGTGCTCTGCCTGCACAGCTCGCGCGCTGTCCTGCGCCGCCTGCACGCGCCCTGCACACGCTGCAGCTGCTGCTACGGTGCTGCAGTCCGCTCTGCGCCGCCCTGCCGAACCGCCCAGCTGAGCCGCCCTGCCTAGTTGCCTAGCCGAGCTGCTTTTGCTGCCGTCCCTGTTTGCTACTGCTATTTCTGCTGCTGCTATTGCTGCTTCTGCTTCTGCTGCTGCTGCTGCTGCTGCTGCTGCTGCTGCTGCTGCTGCTGCTGCTGCTGCCACTGCTAGTGCTTACTATGGCTACCCTTAATGTCCTTACCTTGACGTGGAGGGTCGCCCGATTAGGTTTGACTGCTGGCTCTAGGATCTCGAGCTGTACCTGCAGAGCATAGCTAGGGAGGACGTTTCACTGCTAGAGCACACGTCCGGTTCTTGCCTTGCCCCTGAAGAGTCAGCTGATCGTGTTTTTCGTACTCAGTGGCTCACGCGCAATGCTGCCGCCCACTTTTCTGTCCGCAATGCCCTCCCGCTAGACCAACGAGTCCATTTTGGCCAGCTTAAGATGGCGAAGGAACTCTATGACGCCGTAGTTGCTCATTACTCCTCCCCCTCTACTTCTGCCCTAGGCCGTATCATGCTGCCGTACCTCTTTCCTGAGCTGTCAAATGTCCACAGTGTCGCTGATCTCATGACCCACCTTCGCTCTAGTGACGCTCGCTACCGTGCCGCTCTCAAGCCGGCCTTTCTGACTGTGAACCAGCCTCCGATGTACATCACTCTATGCTACCCTGTTACTCGCCTCCCTGACTCCCTTTGCGCCGTTAGGGATCACTTCCTCACGCTTGACCCCACCGAGCTCACCCTTGCCTTGCTGGAGAAGCATCTCCTTGAGGCCAAGACCAGTACTGTCGCTGTAGCTGCCTCTCGTGGCACTCCCCGCTCCCCCTTCTTTGAGGGGTGTTCTCCCTCCATTCTCGCGCTCTCTGTTGCTACTGTTGCTCTTGTTGACTTCTTTCGTACTGAAGAGGTTGGTGCCGCATCTGCTCCTAGTGGGAGGTGCCACAGCGACAAGGGCAAAGGGGGTAAGGGTGGTGGGGGTGGCGCTGGTGGGGTGGTGGCTGCAGTAGAGGTGGCGGGGGTGGTGGAGGTGGTGGAGTGGGCGGAGGGGGCTCGGGTGGCGTTCGGGGTGGAGCTGGCAGGGGCGGAGGCTATGGGGCGGTGACTGGGGGTGCAGCTCGTGGCGGCTGAGGCATTGGGGGTGGACAGCAGCACCAGCCATGCCAGCAGGAGCCACGCACCCCTCAAGAGATTCGTGAGTGGGTTGTCCAGCGTGGCTCCTCTGGGGGTAGTGTTCGTTGCCCGTACATCAGGCGCTCGGGTCCCAAGACTGGTGAGCCCTGCGGGAAGATTGGGCACACTGAGTACTGTTGCTTCTGCCGTCTCGAGGATGCCTGGTACACTGAGTACGGAGATGATCAGGAGATCCCCAACTGCTTAGGATTGCTAGGGAAGGGGGTGGATGTGTTTGCTCTTGACTTTGACAAGATCAATGCTGGAATCTATGCAATGTATGCTGGGTCTGCTAGTGTTGAGGGTGACTAATACTCATGTGTGCCGCGCGCTGCAGGTGTAGAGGCTGCTTCTCTAGGTGCTTGTGAGTTTGTTGCCGTGGCTACTGCTTTTGCTGAGGCCTTCCACACCTTCACACTTGACTCAGGCGCGTCTTGCTGCTTCTTTCGCGATGGCACCACAGTCACACCGCTCACAGCACCTCTCCTAGTCGCTTTGGCTGACCCCTTTGGGGGCCTAGTCATTGCACGAGCCTCCATTGTCCTCCCTTGTCCGGCGGTCCCCTTCCGCTCTCTCCCAGGTCTCCACCTCCCTTTGTTCTCTATGAACTTGGTGAGTATCGCTGTCCTCCAGGATGAGTTGGTCACTACCACTACTCCTGGGGGTGAGCGGGTGACAATCTGTACGTGCTCACGGACAGGCCGCCACCTCGTTACGTTCACTCAGAGACCTGGGTAGGGACTGTACACACTGACCACTGAGTCAGCACAAGTGGCTGCGTCAGGTCAGGTGGCTGCGTCGGGTCAGTTAGATGTTTGTGTCGGCTACTCTCGCACCAGACTCTCCCCTGGCACCACTGTCTTGGTCACCCCTCCCTGCCGCGCTTGCGTGGCATGCACTCTCGTCTCCTTGTCTCTGGCCTCCCCAGATCCCTGTCCCCGCTCCTGCGCTCACTTGCACCGCCGTGCCTTCCCTGCGTCGAGGGGCGGCAGCGCGCCGCTCCTCACTCCTCCTCGTTTCCGTCAACCACTGCTCCTCTGCAGACTCTCCACATGGATGTGTGGGGCCCCGCCCGCATCCGTGGACAGGACCAGGAGCACTACTTTCTGCTGGTTGTCGACGACTACACGCGCTACACCACGGTCTTCCCCTTGCGGAGCAAGGCGGATGTCCATGATGATTTGATCCCCTGGATCACCGGTGTCTATCACCAGCTGAGCGCGCGGTTTTAGCAGGTCCTGCGACTGTACTCTGACAGAGGCGGTGAGTTTTCCTCCCGCCTCCTTGAGGACTTTTGTCGTGCGTAGGGCATCGCCCAGTCGTTCACGCTTCCGGCCTCTCCACAGTAGAATGGGATTGTTGAGCATCGCATTGGCTTGATCATGGAGGTTGCTCGCACCTCCATGATCCATGCGGCTACTCCCTATTTTCTGTGGCCGTTTGCGGTCCGATACGCCGCGCATCAGCTCAACCTTTGGCCCCGTGTCTCTGTGCCAGATACCTCGCCTACACTGCGTTGGACGGGGGAGGTTGACGATGCGACGCCGTTTAGGGTCTGGGGCGCACTCTCCCTTGTCTGCGATACCACCGCGGGCAAGCTCTCTCCTCACACTCTTCGATGCGTCTTCCTTGGCTTCCCCACTGACGCCCCACCCTGGTTGTTTTACCACCCTGCCTCGTGCTGCATCCTGTCCTCATAGGACGTCACCTTTGACGAGTCGGTCTGTTTCTACCGTCTCCACCCGCACGTGTCCTCTCCACTCTCCTTGCTGCCCCTCTTCCTGGTCCCAAGTCCCCCACCAGTAGACTCCCTTCCCCCACAGGGTCTTGCTCCCTTAGGTGTGTCTCGGGTCGACCAACCCCCCTTGGTTGAGCCTTTAGAGGTCTCCTCTGACACCTCTGGCCCAGTTAAGGGGGGTGACCCCGTTGCTGACGACACGACGGCCACTCGCCGCTCCCCGCGCTTGGAGACCCCTCCTAGTTTTCCGCCTCAGCCGAATTCGCCGCCTCCGCAACCTGTTGCTGTGGACTCTGGTGCTGCTAGGGGTGGTGACATTGGGGGTGCAGACTCTGGAGGTGCTGGTCCTGAGGTTGTTGACTCTAGAGGTGCAGAGTTCGGGGGTGCTGGTTCTGGGGGTGCTGACTGTGGGGGTGCTGCGAGTCCTAGTGGTGGTGGAGTCGTGGGTACTCCTACTGGAGGTTTTGGCGTTGGACCGCAGCAGCACTCTCGTCGACAGGAGACCCTCTCGCTGCAGCAGCTTCGCGATTGGGTTGTTCGGCGAGGCCGCTCTGGTGCTGGAGCTGCTATTGCTGGAGGTACTGGAGCTACTGGTGCTGGACGTGCTGGAGCTGGAGGTGCTGGAGGTGCTAGCCGTGAAGCTGTAGGGTAGCTATTAAGTTAGCCACGTAGGTGAGTCCAACGTCGGGAGTAGAGACGAAGTATTGGAGTGCTCGGCGTAAGTCTAGCAGATTCTCCGCTTCAGGTCGGCGCAGGTACTGTGCGAGCTGGCTTGAGACGTAGGTGAGATCCGGTCGCACGTGATGGCGGCGAACAGGAGACACCCCAGCTGGTGCTGATAGAGCCGATGATCTTTGATAGAGAGCGGTGTGGTGTCGGGTTCGTGAGTAGGAGGAGGAGTGCGAAAGGGGGTGGTGAGGTTGACCGGGGCGTGTGCGAATTTCTTCGCAAGTGTTTTCCGCGTACTTAGCGGCGGACAGGTGGATAGAGGTGGCGGACTGGGTAATGTTGAGACCAAGAAATTGCGTGACGTTGTGGTTGATAGTTACTTCGAGCTTCTCCTTAATTTCTGCTTCGAAGCGATCGAGCAGTCCCGTGTCATCGCCGGTGTAGAGAGATCATCGACGTAGGCGACGGGATTCCTTCCGTATAATGCCTTGGTCATGTGTAGCTCGACGAAGCCGAATTCGATGAGGACGGTGCGCAGGTACTGCTGCCACAGGCGAGGCGCTTGCTTGATGCCATAGAGGGATTTCTGGAGGA